>PVKA01026331.1:0-31836 GCA_004027165.1 Ctenomys sociabilis | reverse complement strand
GTGACTGAATAAAAGCAAATGGGCCAATTTAAGTAATACTAAAGTATGAAGTGTCCCAGGCTTCTCAGCACATCTTGCTCCAGAGAGAGACAGAAGCTGAGACTTAGCCAAGACTGGTGTAGGGCTGAATCGAGGAAAAATTGAATGATTAATCTAAGTTGGATTTAATGTGTATGAAACCTATTCTCAGGCTTTTGAGAAATGAATTAAGGAAGTAAGATATAATGCTTAGAAACATCTGGGCAGCAGTGAACATACCATAGGTTCTGAAAGAAGACACTTACAGAAAACAAGTTATGAGTCAAACTCTCCAGCCAGGATCCTGTTTCTTCAGGATGACTGGCCAATAAAGGATCAGATAGAGCAAGCAATCCATGGTTTGTAAGTCAGTGTTTAAAGATGTCTCTGAGAGCAAGAAGCAGATGTGGATGAAAGTCACATTACCTGATTAGATCAGGTACCAAGCACGGGACATCAGACACTTTTCAGAGAAACAAAAATGGCTGGCTTCCCCACAGATTTCATAGGGAACCCAAACGCGCCTAGTAAGAGGACATCCTAATTGGTCAATACTGAGTTTCTAAAGAGGAGATCTAGGTCCACTCCTATCCCCTGCCACTCCCCTCACAAAATCCTCTAGGAGCACTGCTGTCAACTCGGAAGCAGTCTTACTGCTGAACACACAAGAGCTAGAACACTTTCTGCTCCTCTTGCCAAAGCTATAGGGAAAGAAGAAAGAAATAAAATGTGTTTAGTCATTTTCACTTCAAATCATTGTCATAAATAGAGGCTGAGCCACATCACAGAAAGGCAACATAGGCCCTCTCAGAAGAGCACAGAAAATGTCACAAGATTTGGAAAGATTAGAACCCACATCCAGGACAAAGCAGCTTCTGTGTGAGTTTCTGGAACTCAGGTGCAAAGTGTGAATACTCACACTCTCAGCCACCCCAAGGCACTCTTTGGGTTTGTTGTTAAAACTCTGATCTATGTGTCATTTGCCCACCCTTTCATTTCCAAATGCTTAGTGTTGGGAACACCTTCTCCCCCCTGGGTCGGGGAATAACTAACATATTGGAGTGAAGAGAGACCAAGAATGACCTCAGCACCTCCTGAGCTAAGTAATGTTCATGTAGAAATAACTTCTGGTACTTGACTCTTTCTTCCATGGCTCACTATCAACCCAGGTAGTTAAGGTGGAAAATTCATGGTTTGTGGATTGCCAGTCGAAGGAATTTTTCCCCATAAAATACGGCATACAAGGGTTATAAACACACAATACAGATTATCAGACTATAAAAAGGCATAACAATACAACATGATTCATTGCTGGCATGGGCACAATATTTTGCTGGAAGATTAAAGACTATGTGACTTAAATAACTTTTATTGTAATGCTTTCAACAGATCTCCTAACAGGGAAAACAAACGGATTCTGCCTAGTGATATGACTGGTGAGTAGTACCCAATAAAATTCCCCAGAGGACTATTTATCTCTCCAGTCAGGCTAAGATGGTTCCACTTTGGTGGATGTTTCGCAACCAGGCCTGCAGTTTCTGGGCATAGTGATAATATACCAGTCTCCTAGGATGTGCTATCATTTTGCTAAATATAGCACACATGCTCAAAATAATGCTGCTGATGGTGAGTAATAGTTATTCTCATTCTTTCTCCCTTCCTCTGCACAGGCTCTCTTAGAGTTGCTCCAGGAATTAATTTGTGGTAATATGGTCCCCAAAATAAATAATGTTTGTATTTATACAGTGCCTTGAACATCAAAGGGAACCATATGCAGCCCGGACAACAAAAGCCATGATCAGAACTGAGGACCAATTCAAGGTCTACACAGCTACTATTCTAATGCAGTGATGAAGGCTGAAGTCTTCAGTCTGACCTTGGCTAGCCCTTCAGCTGAGCAAAAGCTGAGACTGTCAGCATTGTCCCCCAAAGAAGATATGGAGCTGGAACAAATGAGTCCTTCCTCTTTGGGCTTGGTTAGAGGTGCCTAGCAGAGTGTTCCACCAGAATAGAGATGCTCTGTGTCCATGAGTGGTACCTTGTCTTTCCAGCCCCCCGGATTGGCTGAGCTGCTGTGTGGGACAAACGTTTGGTTCCTGAGATTTGTTGGCAGCCTTCTGCTCTTTGTTCTTCTGAACGTGAAAATAGTGTAAATAGCAGCATCTGCAACTGCTCCTGCTGCTCTGACTGCCAGCCAAATTCTCTTTTTTTTCCTTTGCTCTCCCTGTCGAGCTGTCCACATGCTGCACACAGGCACAGACTGCAGAATGGGATACAATGTGGAGACTCTAGGAATGCAGAGGAGATGCACACAGACTGACACTGCCTTCACACCAGCGCCCATGGCTGCTCTGCGCTTTTGGAAATTCACAATTCTACTTACTGAGTGATGGATGTTCATGTGTACAAATGCGTGTTTGCCTCCCTGCCAACTAAAAAAGGAACCTATGCCTCTGTCCTTAATCACTGCAGTCACCTCAGCTGAATTTCCTATCTTAGAATTTCTCACAAGAAAATTATTTGCATCCTCCAGTCCTCTGATCACAATGAAATGAGGCTGACAAATGAGTGACTCAAAGAATCCTGCTCCCGACGGCAGCCAAGAATTTTCATGTTTTGTCCAGATTTCTCTGTGGAGCCAGATCCAAAGTGTTCATTTTTCTTGAATATTATAATTTCCTTGATCTGCCTCTTGTCTCTGTTCATTGACAAAAGAAAAGACCTTTATTTCTACTCTGTCAAGAACTCTGTACTCCTCTCTTCTCTGAGTGGCAGATGTCACTGCTAAATTATCTGAAATTTTTCAAAGAGTTGATTGAAATTAACGTCATCTTGGTTTGAAAAATAAGTTGTCAGCATTAGTATCACTGTTTAGATTATTATATTGTCCGATCATCCTGTGTCCCACTCCAAGACAACCAAAGCATAAAACTAGAATTCTCAACTATTTTTATCCATTTTTTAATAAAAATGTGTATCTTTTCAACATAAATCAACCCTGAGGATATAAAATTCTTGTCTCTGAGGAGCAGCCTATAATTGTATTTAAAAATATACACCCATATCTCTTTGGTGCATTCAAAAATTCTGCACACTGGTGAAATGTATGTGCACAAAATGGCGACCCTGTTCTGTGCTTGTTAAAAAGGTTAAAACTGACATAGATCTGACATGTCCTAGGATGGAAGCAAGCAAGGTTATATTTCCAAGCTAACAGTTAGTGACAATCTTCACAATTTCAAGAAGGTATACAGGCTGTGTCACTAATTTGCTTCTAAAAATCCCATATAGTTTACAACAGTTTTGCTATCCAAGTAAATGTGAATATGAGATTTTTATGGCCTAGATTTGGTCAATACAAAACTTTAGAAGTGAACAAGAAATAATTTTCTATTGGCTCCCAAGCAGATACGAAAAAGTTAGTGGCAATGAGATGAAGAAAAAAAAAAGAATTACACCCTCATACCAAAAAAAAAAAAAGGAAAGAAAGAAAGAAATAATTACAGGAATAAAGGCAGTAAGTTTCTCATTGCAGATGGTCTCCGCTTCTCATGAGACCAGCAGCAAGCTTCTCTCTTACTCTCCAAGAAGAATAATTTTATTCCCCCACCTAGCCAGCAAAATTGCTTCATGAAAGTCCCGCAGCTTGGTTCAAATCTGCCTCTCCCAATGTCCTTAAAGAGATCTTCCTGCCTTCCTGATCTAATTCTGAGGTTTTAGAAGAAATTTTACTCAAAGCTGTAGGCTTTCTCAACATCATCCACACTCTGGACAGCTTTCCCAGACTAGGACTCAAAGCAGGTTTTCCTGACTTGACTTGTTTACATGCTAATTCTATATGTGTTTTGTGCCCCTGTAGAGGAGGAGGCCCCTCAGGATGGCTACTACATCTTTTCAATCTTTATATCCCCAGAGAAACCTAACTCAGAACTTACCACAGGAAATAACTAAAAAATGTTAAACAGAATAATTATTAATATGATATAGATAGATGTTGTCAGGTACTGAGTCCATTCCCAGTTTCAAAGAGTATAAGACAAAAGGTGCTGTGTTTCTGAAGTGTCCCCATAGTGTCCATATTGAAGGCTTGGTATCTAGTGTAGCACTGTTCAGGTGGGTCCTTTTGATTGATGGTGAGGGTTCTGACATTACCCATGGATTAATCCATCCATGGATTCTTAATTTGATGTCATTATTGGGTGGTACTAGAAACTTGAGCTCAGGCTACTTGGAGGACATAGATCACTGATGGTCTGTCCTAGAATACTACAGCATGTCTCAATACTCCTCCTCTTCTGATGTCCAGACACCACAAAGTGAGCCCATCATGATGGGCTTTCAACTCTGGGCCCATAAGCTATCAGCCCAAGTGAACAGGAACTGAAATCTTTGAAACCAGAAACAAAAATGAATCTTTCCATTTTTAGTGGTACTGGTGATTGCACTCAGGACCTTCACACAGAGATACACCCCAGCACATTTTTATTTTGAGGCCAGATATTACTAAGTTGTCAAGGATGAAAGATTATTCTGCCTCAGCCTCCCAGAGTGCTGAGAACATAGGTGTGTAAGCTATGCTTGGCTTTTGTTTTCCTTTCAAATTGTTCATGTCAAGTCTTTATTTAAAAAAGTCTACAAACAGTATTCAACTCTTGCCTTTCTACCTCTCATCATGTGTGGACATAGGGTTCTGCCCTTTTAGAGGGTGCAATGCCAAGGAAGCAACGATGGGCAGACAGCAGCCCTGATCTGGCACTAGAACCTGCTAGCACCTAATCTTGGGCTTCCCAGATTCCAGAACTATAAGAAAATAAGCTTTGATTTTTTGAATTATCCAGTCTCAAGTATTTTGTTATAGCAGCATAAACAGAGGTGAACAACATTACATAACTAAAGAACCAGACACATCCCTAAATAGAGAGGTCCTCCTCCTCCCAAAGATGGTTAACAGTGTCACTTGAGGAAAGAAGAAATGAATGCTTAGAAGAAGTAGCAGGGAGAAAAACACCAGTAGCACAGGATGCCAGAAAGCAGAAGAAACCATGGTGCTAACCAAAGACTCCACTCACATGCATAATTATCCACGTGTTTCACTGATTTGACAGTGATCACCAAGGCTCTGCCCTTGTCCAGCTCACCCTAAAGGAACCCTTTTAGGTAACCTAACAGGACTCAGACAATGCCCAGGATAGGCCCTTGGCCAATGACCTATATTGCTAGCTCTTAGACACTGTAAGGCCCTCCATCTGAGATAGAAAAACTTGGGCATCTTCAAGTCTATAGCAGTAAAGAGGTATCAACTGAGTTAGCCAAAAATATGTGGGAGGAACTAAGCCAGCTCTACACTTACACATATTGAAATTACTTTGTTTTGAGAGGACTCTTCGGCCTGAGCAGAGTTGTGTAAGTATGAAATTTCTTTGATTTTATTTATACTCAAACCTTATGCACAAAAAGATTATTAATATTTATTATGTGTTTGTACTTAATATTTATTATGTGTTTGTACATGTATATACAAACACATAATAGTATATAGTATTTTTTCACTTAAAATCTTTCAATTGAAATTGAATCCCCAACAAGACAAGCAATGTGATCTTTGATGCCAGGCGCTCTCTCTTCCAATCCTACTCTACATGGGAAAATAGGGAGAACAAGGCAGTTGCTTAGAAGAAGTTCAAGAAAATAGGTGACCCCTGGGTAGAAAGCTCAGCGCCATGTGTATGGGCTTCCCACTATGAAGAGCAAATATCCCTTTATCCTTTTTTTGCATGTACCTTAGAGGTGTCCAGAGTATCTGAACCAACACAGTCTATCTTAATTGAAACAACTGAGTCATTTATCACTTTATTAAAATACATTAATCAAAATTGAATTTATTTCAAGTACACTTTTACTGAAACAGTTATTTATCCAAATATTTTAGATATATTTAAAAACATACAGAACCAAATAAGCTCACTTCAGGATTATGTTTTATAAATCTAAAGTCTCATTGACATAGATGATCTTGTTTTATAATACACTATTCAGGTGTTGGGTTGAATGTCATTAACTCCCTTTTAGAGGTTCAGAAATGAAGGTGAGTGAATGAATCCCTTCCTTAGAGTTGCTGAGTAGCAGGATAGACCTCAGATATCATCTTCTTGATCATGCTACCCTGGTCCTCTCCTCTCTGTGTGGCCTTTCTGCACAGGCAACTCTTGGAAAATGTTGCAGACCCTTACATGGCAGCAATAGCATCGGAACTCAAAGGATGAGAAGGGAATCACACGTGATAACTGTCACAAGAACAATATGAAATCAATACCTCATTACACTGATAGCAAAGTAGAAACAGAATCACATCAAAGTCAGGAGCTAGCTGCATACCAGTGCCCAGCTGCACTAGCTCAACAGCTATTCTCAAATAGATGCCCATGCCTTTCCTGGGTGGCATGTGGAAGTTGCCAGAAATGGCAGGACTAGAGAGTTCAATCACGACACCTGAAGATGGGTCTGATTTCATGAACTTAATTCAGAATCCTTGGCTATGTGTGGACCATATAACGCTTACCACCAGAGGACTTTTTTGTTTTATCTTGTTCTTTGTCACTATTTTAAGTCCAGTTTGTGTCTCTTATAAATCAGTCATTGGAGCAATGCCTCCTCAACCTGCTCCTTTGTGTGATCTCTTATCTTTCGTGGTTCATATCTCCCAGCATGTGTACTATTGTTTACCCTCATTTTGCCAATAGTCAGTGCACATGGTCCTCACATAAGTGGCAGAATAGACTTTCTCACTACAGAAGCATTCATGAAGCCTCAACTTCTACAATCCAAATGCACCCAGGACTTCATAAAAAATTTTTTAAAGAGAAGTATTCATTCTACCTGAAATGATTAGTGATAGTAGCTTAGTGATTACCTTTTGCTTTTTCTTCCTTTTGTGTTTTTTATTCAAACATATTTGCAGTACATTACATCTACATTTCCTTGTGTGAAACTGACTCATGTACACATCCTCTTTCTTTCCCTTCTGCTTGATCCTTTTTTTTTTCAAGAAAGATTTATCTTTCTACTCTCTATTATCCAATTTTTATCTAGGTTTTTGTTTATATTTTGAGTCAATCATATAAAAGAAATGATGAGATATTTAAACTCCTGTTTCTGACTTATTTCACTTAACATTATGGTATCAAGGAACATCCATTTTTCTATAACAGATTTAAGTTCATCTTTATTTATGGAAGATTAGAACACCATTGTGGTTAAATACTATATTTACTTTATCTATTTATCTGTTGATAGACATATAGGTTGCTTCCAAGATTTAGCTAGTGTAACTTGTGCTGCAATAAACATGAGTATGCCAATAAAATGATTTCTTTAACTGTTTTGGGAAGATACCTCAACAGAGAATAGTTAGTAAAGTAGGATTCCTCATTTCAGACTTCTGAAGACTCTGCATACTGATTTCCAAAGTAGATGTACTAGTTTACATTCCCATTAACAATGTAGAAGGGTTCCTCTGAGGCATGACTTCCCATGACACTTAGGCTATCAAACTCCATCTCCAAGAGCAGTTCCACTAAGTCTCTCCATTCTATACATTTGCAAAAACTATAAAGAAACCATTTCTCTACACAATTTGATCTACACAAACAATAAGAGAATCACCCCCGACCTATGCACTTGGACCATATTTTCCTCCCCATTCCTTCATATGGTTTGAATTGCATTTTGATGGTTCTACTTTTGACCAGCATTTAGATTCTATAGGAAGGACCTTTTTATTTTGGTGACATGAGGACATATTGGTCTTACATCACACAGTGTTTCTTCAATAAGGTGACAGATTGGTGGGATCAGGGATCTTCTTTGAAGTACTAGTGTTAGAAGAACTGTGCTTCTCCCATTTGTTTTGCTTTTTTGTGAACTTATTTAAAGATCTATGGGACTGGGGAGATAGCTCAGTACAATAAGCACTTGCTTGGCAAGCACAGGGTCCTGAATGCAAACCCTGGTACTGAAAAAATATATATATCTAAATTTCCCTTCTTGTATTGGCCAATGGGCAATTTTGAAGTAAATCTGTGTAGATTGTTTTTCATTTCCTTCACATACTATACAACTTATATCCTTATAAACTACTTAGACGTTTTTTAGAACTTGGTGGTATCTAAACATTCTGTTAATATTGTTTACTACATAAACATCATTTGCTTGAAGTCTTATTTTACCACATATGACTTCAATGATCTAAGCATTTTACTTTAGCGCCTATAAATTTTACATCTATTTCCTTTGAAAAATAAAATGAAGTACAGTAATTACCTCATGGAATTTTTGTGAAGAGAAAATAAACTAAAATAGAAAAATTCCAGAGTGTATGGTTTGATACATTGAATAAATCAATGAATGTTGGAGAAAAAGAGTTTTAGGCCAATAATATCACTTTCTCCATTTTCTTTATTCTTTTTTCTCCACTTCTTTAATTCTTTCATTTGCTTTTTATTTGTCTTGAGTGGCTTATCACTGTGCCTTCTCCATCTGCCCTTAAGGACACAGACATTAAACACATGCAGTCTCAGAACTGAAGTGCCTCCAGGAGAAAATTGTGTAATCACAATGCAGTGCGATAAGCTACAGATGGCTTTTTACTCACCTGGTAACAAATATGTGGTCACAAAACAGCAGTGAGAAAGAAGAAATGATTGGCTCTGTCAGAAAGTGTTGCAGGTCATAAAGGTGTTGATGTGTGCTCTGGGTTCCTCTGCATCACTGGGTTCTCTGGTGGGGGAAGAAAATAGTGTGGCAGTGTACTGGGATACAAAGAGCCTCTCTGGGGAGGTGAGCAGGTTCATGCCACTACAGTTACAAGGTGCAGAGGCTGCCCTGAAGGTCTTTGGTATGTCAAGAAATTGACTTTATAGATCAAACTCTGGGGAGTATGTACCCGGCTCTGGAACTCTGGTCAGTAGAATGATAAGGATAATGTTACCTAGAGGATAATAATGACTGTTGATACTGGATTCCCAAACAAGACCAGCATTGTGTACTGTCAAAACAAGTTCAGTGTACTCTTTTTGATAGTAAGGGAGGATGCCATCTCTGCTAGAGGCAAAAAAATAAGACAAGAATTTGTTGAGAACTTGAAATTTGTTTGAATGTGGTTTTTCCAACACAGGAACTTGGTGAAGATGGGTTGAGGAGCTGATACATTAATCAGGTATTGGTGGAAATTTGGCGATGTGAGGGATAAAAGGAACATGGTACCCAGACTATTGGGCACCATGTCTGTGTTCCACTGACAAGTCAGTGAATTTTAAGAAATTCCCTGTAATGCATAATCTTACATTCACTTGGAAGAGTAGGCCCAGAAAAGTGAAGGTGATTGGCTCTCTCATAAAGTGGTGCAGGTAGCAAAGGTGCTGACGTGTGTTCTGGGGCTCCTTAGCGGAAGTGGGTTCTCCGGTGTGGGAGAACAGTAGGGCAGTACCCATAATGCCCTCAAATTGTTGCATCACTACAGACAGGGTGTCTTCAGTGTCTACATGGGACATGAAGTAGAGAACTACTCACAACAGTGACCTTTACATGCCTATGAAATTTCCCTCTCCTATCTCTTACTCTCTCTCTCCTTCTCTCTCTCTCTCTCTCTCTCTCTCTCTCTCTCTCTCTCTCTCTCTCTCTCTCTCTCCCTCCGTCTGTCTCTCTCTTTGTCTCTGTCTTTTTCTTTCTGTCTCTCTCTCAGGATGTGTGTGTGTGTGTGTGTGTGTGTGTGTGTGTGTGTGTGTATTTCAACCCATCCTGAAAACTTCAGAGCATGGGACAATTAAAACATCAGCCTAACATCCTAAATTTCACAAACTCAAACAGAACTTCATTTTAAAAATGCATATGATAGTAAATCAATTATGTTCTGCTATTTAAAAGACTATTAATGACTTTATTTATGTTTTTAAAAGCAGAAAAAGATTAAAAAGTTTTCATCTAAATTGCAAAATAGATTAAAACGGTTACATAGTATAGTATTATGCAAACCATTTCCAATAGTAACCATCTGAAAAAAAATGAAGACATCAACTTGTCTGGATGCTTCCAAATATACAGTTATGGGAGGTATCTAGAAAGAGAATCCACATTTTTTTAACCTTTCATCACCATGTTTTTATGTCACATAGATATAGTTTTATGAAAGAAAAGAAAAGCAATGCTACAAATCACCGAAGTCAAAATCCACTTACCAATAGAAAAATCTGTAGAAAGTAAATCTGTGGTAGACTGATTAATGATATGCTTCTTTTACACATGTAATTTGCTAAATTTTTTCATGCTGTACTCAACAAGGTAGTTATCAAGTGCACATAATTAACCACAAAAATCTCAAAACCTGGACATACAGCACAATTGTCAATATATTAAATCAGACAGGAACACAGCCTGGTGAATTGGAAAATGAGCTAGTATGGAAAAGAAAGTGCTATCTTTGGAGATTTTAGGCTTCCTATAAGATGTTACCTCTCAAGCTTCACTTTCAAGATCTTTAGGAGATAGATGATGGTACTCAGTATATATTTTCTTGACCGCTTCTATTCCTGGAGAATCACTGGAGGAAACTGAAGGACAGGAGGGCACTTGGGTATGGCCAGTGGAAAACTCCAGTCACATTGTTCACAGGACTAAGTGCTAAGTGCTAGGGGATGGAGAGAAGGATCTACAAACTACCCAAAACCAAATGTCAAGGACTTATACCAATTTGGAGGACTCTGGATTGCTGTTGGTATGGCTCATGCATGGCAGTAACCCTTCCCTACCCTTTTGACATTACCCTAAATTAAAGGCAAACCTCTGCTAATGAAAAAAAGGACCTAGTTAGGAGTCATCTGCCTGCTCCCTACATTATGCTCAAGACCAGATTTCCTTGATGTTCATATTGACTCTTCTGAGATAACTGGGTTTATAGATCCATCTCAGAACCAGTTACCATGGTCAAGGACCAGTAATCCAGTACATACTCAGGTTTAATCTAAAATGAAGGGCCAGAGCCAGGTTCTAAGTCTGAGTGCTCTAATCACAGGATATAGACAGGTATAAACAAAGAATGACCAAGGTCTTAAGACTCTTCTCTTTGAAGAGCCTGTCTAACGGTGAGATGCAAAGGGTATATGGAGGAGGCTTCTGCTTGAATTAAACTTTGGGTTGCTGAAGACTGCTGCAACCACTGGAATGGCACTGAAGAATAGATTTTCTTTCAGAAGCTCTGTCAGGAGAATAGGCAGCACAAGAAGTGAGAGACAGTACAGTGGAAATACATCACACATTTAAGACAAGAACGTGTGATGATTTTGTTATTATTATTTATATGGTTATTATTATTTATGTGGTTATTATTACTTATGTAGTTATTATTTATATGGCACATTCCAACAACTTTATAAAGTCTCCAGGTCCCCCAAGAGGAGCGCTATTTCCCAAAAAGCATCCCATCCTCAGAGAGTCAAGCGTAACACAACTATGGTGAGATCTGAAGCACTGGGAAAACAGGAAGGTTCTGTTTGTTTGGACATGAGACTTGCTGATCTGTGTTCATGGGACATCTAGTTTATAAGACCCCAGGAGTTTCAGACAGTTCAGATCTCAATCAGAATCCCAGGAATCTGTATTCTCTTAGAAGACTGGACTCCCTCACATTACTCAGCAAATTGTAGACTTCCTTCAGAGCAGGAATGTGAACACTGGATCATTCCAGAGTGGATGGAAGTTCAGGATCCAGGGCAACACCCTTCCCTTTAGCTGTGAGCACACTGAGGACCCTGGACTCACTGCAGAGGTGGAATCATTGCAGCCTGGAATTTCCAGCTACCAAGGAGAAGCCTCACTAGGCAGAGCAGAAGATACCAACTTTGGGTTTTGTTCTAGAATTTGCAAAGTCTTCCATAAAAGTTGAGATAAAGACTAGTCCCTCATGCTCATCCTTGCCAACTCTTGTTGACCAAACTACTTTGTGGTCAGCACTATGCTTAAAACCTATACCCATGCATTAAGTAACTATGAGTGCTGCCAAGCCGTAGGCACCATTATCTTCATTTTATAGTTAATGTCTCTCAGTAACTGTTCATTGTTATGGGGACAGAGTCAGAATTCCTCAGGGCCTCTGACCCTGCAACCTTCTCCTATATTCTAACTTTGTTTTTTTAAACAGCTTCTCCAAGATGCTTCCTCCAGTGCTCAATTTTCTTTTGTTAATAACTATAAAGTAATACTACCACTTTAGAAGAAAATAACACAACTATTCACAAGTGATAAGTAGTTCTACTTTGAACTTCTTCCGTTAACTAAGAATGCTAAGGAAATAGGGGAGGGGATAATGCAAAATGGCTTTATTGTTTAAAGTTTGTTGAACTGTTTTCTGCCTATTATCAAAAGTCAGGAATTACTACCTCAAAATGTGAGGAAATCAAGACTCATGAAACCTGATTAATTGCCCTGGGTTCATATTCAGCCCCAGTCTCACCTAAACCATGTGTGGTTATTTGTTTGCTTATCTTTTGCCATATTCACAGTTTACCTCCTTGACAAGACAGGTGAATTATTCTTAAATTACTGGGTTCCCTGAACATCCTTGTGGTCACCAATGTGATTTTCCAAGATGCAATTTAAGGAATGGGCTGGCCAGAGAGAGGAAAAACCCTTCACTGTGTAAACACTCTTAGGACTTCCCAGTGAAGGTCTTCCATGACAGTAGCCAAATGACCTTTATGCACAGCCAACTGCATGATGAGTATGGCGAGGCTGCATCTGGAGGTAGCCTTGCAAACCCAGGCCAACCAATGTCTCGATTTTTTTCAGAGTGATAGAGGAGACCAAGAGCCTAAGCAGGGGGTCATTCCTTAAATTTACTCTGCCTTTAAGAAATCTCCACTTGAAGGTTCCATCAGCTACAGAGAGGGCCACTGACTTTCCCCTACCACCATGGGTACCTTCTTCAGGGTACTTCACAGGGTTAGGGACTTGCAGCCTTTAGGTACAGGATAGCATGGGTCTTGAATAAGATTTCCCTCTGCCTAGCCCATCATATGACTAAACATAGGAGCTTGTCCAAACTACTATGAAAGCCAGCTCATTTTGGTCATGAAAGGTAAGTTCATTTTAGCTGAGGTGTTTTGCCAGAAGAGTTGGGCATGGAGATGGAACAGGAAATGGGGTGATGTGTACCATGGACCATGTGCACCTGCAACTGGTCATAGCTCATAATTAATTACTCCTGGTTGCCAAATACTCATCCAGCTCCACCAAGAAGTGTTCTTTGCACTGCTAGCATGTGTGTGTTGCTTGGTTAATATGGAGATAAGCATCTCTCAGCCTAACTTGCCAAGAGATGATTAAAAACACGGCACAGCTTCACTAAGCTCCCCTTTTCTATACTAAGTCAGAGGTAAGAAGGAGGACCTTGGCATATTTGGGGATAAAAATCTAGTACAGCTTTTATCACATCAAACAATCTTCTCAACATTTCATATGTGCTCATTTATTTTGTTCTAACAACACTACAAGGATAGCACTATTATTTTCAATCTCATTTTTACAACTGTGTGTGAGAAATACAGTGGATAAGGTCAATTGCAAGAAGGAAATTCTTATAAACAGCAGAGCTGAGACTTGGAGGCAAGCATTTTTCTATGTTGAAAGAGACTATAAACAAATTTCCAACCTGAGTACTTTTGTACGGGGTAGAAGGAGGAGTTAAGGGTGGCCATGTGATATTGATATAATAATATATCTGTTTGATAGGCACAAAACACAGACCTATGTCGTATCCCTATGCTATTCATTTCCCTCCTGCCAGACACTATCTGGACTTATAGAACCCAATACCCTAGTCAGAGGCAATTATTAGCCAGTGGGAGAAACTGTGAGGTGAGGCCACAAAGATAATTAGGCCTGTGTCAGGGTGGGGAGGGTTGTCTGTGTATTCACTGATCAGCCTGTTAGAAAATGTTTGGTATATACTGAACTCCTCATCTCATGCTGAACATGGGATGTTAAACTACAGCATTTACAGGCTGCTATAGAACACATCAAAAAATTATACAGCCTGATCAATTCATTTCCTAGGACTGATATAACATACTACCATAATTGAATAGTTATGGACAGCTGAGATATATCCTCACACAGTCCTCAAGGCCAAAAGTCCAAAATCAAGGTGGCAACCTCTGTATTGGTCAGTGCTTACTAGAGAAACAGATGTGATACAAGATGTACAAATATATAAGAACTTGTAAGATTGTCCTACAGCGTCCCAAGGAGAAAAGTGCAAAAGGGCTGTCTGTGTGCTGGAGATATGAACGATCCAACCAAAGGCCTGGTACTCAGTATACGAGCCCATAGCAAGAGGCCAAATTGTCTGTAATGAAAGGCTAAAGAGTCTGTGCTAGAAGCCAAGAGATGATGCCCAAGGTGAAGGTGAAGACTGGAGCTTGGCCAAAGAAGCAGAAGCATGCCTGCCTTCCTTTATTCTATTCAGGTGACACACCTAGGGATTGGTGTGGGTCTTTTGTCTTCAGCCACACCCAGAAATACAATGATTCAATTTAGTTAGCATTTCTTACCCAAATTGACACAGTTCATTACCACAGCTGTGCTCTCTCCAAAAGCTTTAAGGAAGAATTCTTATTCACATTTTTCAGTGTTTTGTCATCCCCAGAGCTAAGCTTTCAGCACCATTTCATATCTGCCCCACCTTATCCTCACTTGGTATAGCTGCAGAGACTCTGCTTCCAAATCAGGCAATAATCTGAGGCTCTAGGAGGAAGGAATTTGGGAAAAGTCAGACAACATGGTACACCTATGCACAGGTGAGAGCCACTTCAGAGAGAGAGGTGTGATTAATGACCAGAAAAGGTGCTCTGGACAAAAGGAAGGGCATAATGAGCTCACAAGAGGCTCTACTCCTCCCATCTGGAGAAATCATGCTACATTCCTGAGAGAATGTGAGCCAGGAAGGCAAGTCAGTGTAGATGCATGGAGGAGGTTTTGAAAACTGAGTTACTCTACAAATTCTTCCAAGCTTCTTCATCCTCAGAGTATATCTGAACTTCCCAGAGAGTCACAGTTATGACCTTCTGGCTATACTCAGAGGAGGCTGAGGTGGGAAAGACAGTTTTGAGGCCAGCTTAGGAAATTTAGGAAGGCCTCATCTCAAAATAAAATTTAAGAAATATGGGGATGTAGCTCAGAATAAGATGAAAAATCATTTTAAAAAACTGAAAACAAAACAACAAATGTGTAATTAAACATGTTTTCAAAGAATCATATTTTGCAGCTATCATACCACATTTTAAGAACAGTCTATCAGTCTGTCTGTACTCCAACACATCTCCATGATGAGGAACTTGGTCTGATTTCCATTACTGAGAGATTAAACACACACACACACACACACACACACACACACACACACACACACGTAGATGAGAATGAAGAATGAACCTGGGAAAATACTGCCACTGATTGTAAATCAATAATACAACATTAGTCAGGGAAATGTCTGTCATGTACTCACTTCCTTGCACAAGTAACAATATTGTACTTTTTTTACAGGAGGGAAAAGATCAATACTGTAGTAAAATTTCAAGTCTTATTTTTTAAATTTTTGTTTTAAATTCTAGTTTTGTAGAAATTGTTATATTTTCTCTAAGAGTAAAATCTGAATGAATTCAGTGATTATTTTTCCTTGCCAAAACTTACCTATATGCCACAAAAATAAATTTAGGTCAGATGTGGTCAACTAATGAAGTTGAAAATATAGTTAAAACCCATCATGATTAAAACTTCGAACTGAACTTTGGGTCCTCATTGCCAGAATCCAGGTTTCCTTGTCCTGGGATCTTTTTATTTTTTAATTTTTTTTATTTTCTAATTTTATTGAAGTACAAATATCAATGAGACAGTTTTAAGACACCTTAACAGGATGGATTTGATAAATTAATACATTTCAAACTGTTTTCATAATGTTTTGGTATTGTACAAGGTGCATACATGATATTGTACTTACAGACATTATTATAGCAGATGTCTCTTATCAGTAAATTAAGAGAGCGTAGTTGTTTACGTTTTTTTTTTTTTTTTTTTTTTTTTTTTTTTTTTTTTTGTCTTTTTGAGACAGGGTCTTACTATGCAGTTCAGGCTGGCCTTAAACTCATTTTGTAGCTTGGGCTGGTCTTCAATTCACAACAATCCTCCTGCCTTAGCCTCCCGAATGCTGGGATTACAGGCCTGCGCCACCATGCCCGGCTCATATCTTATTTTTTATACCTGAGTTATATCACAGATTCAATAATTAATACTTTCTACCTTGTTATTTTCCTGGTGGTTGACCATAGTACTAGAAGCCGACATAATATCCTGTCCAACCAATATTAGTGTAAATCTTGCCTCTCATAGAATTATGTAGAAGCACGGTGTATTTATCCCAACTGTACTGTCCATACACACACATCATGATTTTTCCTTTCTATACCCCTTCTTTTGTCTACACCTGTCAAAGATGGGCACTCCACTGTCATTCAACCAATTTAGGTGCCTGAGCTCGATGACACAATGCAACACAGTCCAGCATTCCACAACAATAGTGAGTTATCTGAAGAAGTTGTTAACCATAGCCATTTACAGCTCAACTTATTATAATGGGCCCACATTGTATACCTCTTTTTTATACTTTTCTGCTGGATGGTTAAGACCTAAATAGAGCAAGACTTATATACCAACACATGTACTTTATGTTTCTTATGTGGTCAGTGAAGTCCTCTCAGGGTCTATCTTGTAATCCTGTGCCTTACTCTGTAGATCCTTTGTGTCATCCATGTGGATGAGTCACAGCCAATGCTTGACCAGTTTGCTCTCTGTGAGAGCCTGAGAGAAAGGTTTCTCGCCATGTGACTCTCCCCAGGCACACTATAGAACTTCAATCTCTTTCCTCTGTGGCTCCATAATCTCCTTGTTCAGAAAATTTGGGGCTCGCCTGAGTTTCATGATGTTGTCCTGGGATCTTAAAGTTACCTCACGCAAGTGCCTCCCACAGGCTATATTGTGACCAAGTCTTTTCTTCTCCTGTCATCCCTGCTCTCTGGATTTCATTCCCTTCTCCTTCTTGCCCAGAGGCCACCTTGGCTTCTCTCATGACTGAGTTCTGATACAGAATCTTCTACAGCGCAGATTAAGAATCTCTTATCTAAAGGAGTACACAGATATTTAAGACTCTGGAATATTTTTATATTCATAATGATATATCATGAGGACAAAATTCAAATCTAAATTATATTGTGTTCAAGAAATTAAAATATATATATATTTATTGTATATATAATTCATTATATATAATTATTATATTAATAATTTAGTATATAAAATCTTTTAATTCCTTGAACACACGATATTTTATTCTATTTCCATTTTGACTAAGAATTTTCAATGAGATGTGAGGTGGAATTTTTTACTTGAAGTACCACACACAAGTTCCCAGTTTTGAAGTACTGAGATTGAGAATTTTAGGATTCAGTATGCTTCACAAATAGTTTCTTTTTGAAGTAGCAGACTACTTGACCACAACAGCTCTTGTCACTCACAGTTCCAAGGTACTTCCCTGACTGCCTTTCATAAGCATATGAATTTCTGAAAGTGTATCAGTTGAGTGTCTTTCCCTGCAGACCAAAGCACAGCACAGCGGCACTGTTGTCGGAGGGCTGCTTCATTCCTACTATAGCTCCAAATGTGCCCCAATGGGTCCTGCTGTAGCTCCATGTACATCAAAGCTCCTGGGAGGGGCATCCCCTTGTATTCTCAATGTTGCAACACATTCTCCAATGACTCTGCAAAGTCCTGCCTGTCTTCCCCAAAGACTTCTTCATCTTCCCTGTGGTATTTCACAGGACTACCATAACAGAACCCTGTGGTTTGGGCATCTTAAATAACAAAACTGCATTTGTTTCACAGTGCTGGTGTCTGGAATTCTAACATCCAGTTGTCATCTCGGTTGGCTCTACTCTCTTGAGGACTGTGAGGGAAGGATCTGCTCTAGACTTCACTTCTCCTGGTGTCACTCCAAGTCATCTGCTGTGTGTTTTCATTCAAACCTCCCCCTTTTCTAATAACTCCAAGTATACTGGGCTTGACCCAACACAATGAGTGCATTTTAACTCAATAACCTCTTTATAATTTCTATCTCCAAATACAGTCACATTTTTAAAATACAGGTTAGAATTTAAAAATATAAGTTGGAAGCATAGAGACACAGTTGAAGTTAAAGAAAGCCATCCTTATCTTTGAAAGCTGTTAATGTGCTATATCATCAACCTTATAATGCCTTATGTCCCAGCCCTAAAAGGAGCCACACTTCAGGTCTAATTAGACCCTATCCAAGATTTTCTTCCCAAGTTTTCAATCCTTCTCATTTCAAAATTGGGCCACAAGTTTCCATACCTGTCACACAAAGTGTGTGTCTACTATCAGCTCCAAGCCTGTGCCTCTCTGTCCTTTTTTCTCTGTAAGAGTAAGATTAGCGAGATCTGGAGTCTAGGTACTCCCTGCCCACATAAAGCCAAAGCCATGCAGTAAAAAGCCCCATGAACTGAGAACCGTTTACAGAAATATCTAAAAAGCAGCAATTTAGGCCTTCTTCTTTTAATTTTTTTCCTGCCTAAGAAGGATCATACAGAATCAACCCACTAAAAAAGAATTGTCATAAAATCTCACACCATTGACTTGTAAATGGAATTGAATCTATAGAGTCTACATAATGATACCATCAAAAAGGGAAGAACTATCACATTCATATAACAGATGAGATATGAAATGACTACCATGGCAGATGAGCACCCCAGAGGTATTTTGCTTTATTCTACTCACTGCGTTTATATCTCCAGTTTCTCTAATTTTAGTTATTTTTTTTCCTCAGGACTCAAGACAAGAGGAGAAAGACTTTTCCCCCTCCTAACAAATCACCTCATTCAGAAGTCAATAATATAAATACTTATGTTTCTGGGGTCAGTGCAGGGGCTTTATTAAAACTGATTTTTCAAAATGTATTTCTATTGTTGCTGCAGCGATAGGGAAACCCTGCCAGCCAGTATTTCCCCCTCGTTGCCCACGCCTCGTGGTGTTTTGCTCAGAAAAGAGAAATAGTTGAGAGTATCGAGCCAAGATGTCACCAGCTTCCTGGGATCCAGGGTCATTGCGGGGCAGCAAGGCAGAAGGAACCTATCCTTAGGGTCCTTCCAGAATATTCCTCTGTCCTCCATGCCCACATCTCCAGGTCTGACCTCCCTTGCTTACTCACTTTGCCTTATACTTAGTGACTGCTTAATCACTAGAAAATGCACATCATGTGATCTTACTCTCCTACCTGAAGCTAAAATGCTACAGTAAAATGAGAAACCAGCCAAATGTGATGCCACACCTTGGTTATCCCTGTATTCAAAAGGCTGAAGGCAGAAGGATATCAAGTTCCAGACCAGCTTGAACTATGCAGTCCAAAGCCAACCCAAAATACAGAAACAGAGAGGGAGAGAGAACAGGAAAGGGAAGAGAAGGAGGTAGAGAGGGAAGAAAGAAGGGAGGAAAAGAGGGAACGTGGGAACACCAAGTTGTGCCTTCTGCCACCAGGTCAGTCTATCAGACAGTGGAGATATTGTGGGATTGTTCTCTGCTTCAGGCCTGCAAAGAGGCCCACCAGCTTTCACTATAAGCCATAGCCTGGTTTTCCTTCATAAATACTCTGAGGCCTCTGCTTCTGGGTGTGAGCAGGTGGCCTAAGCCTGTGTCTATACAGTCCATGGCCTTTCCTCTACCTCTCCTCTTAAGATATTGGTGTTCCACCATTTATAAACTGGAGGTTTTTGGTTAAGCTGTATGCTGTGGGCTTCTTAAATACAACTGGGGGCCAGGTTGAACTACAAACATTCTAATTGTAGAGACCACAAAGCCCAGGGAGCTAAGGAAGATCTGCCAAGGAACCCAGATCTCCCCCCTTGAAGCCAGGACTTGAGGGTTTCAGGGTTCCTCTCAGTCACTCACAGATTCAGCAGGGGAAGGAAAAAAGAAATTGTGTATTTGGGAAGTACTCAGCAAAGGTAGCTCCTGGGAAGACGCAGGCCAGCAATCAGATCCTCCCTGAGTGGGACACAACATGAGCTCAGGGAGGAAAACACAAAAAGGAGCCTGTGAAAAGCAGCAAGGGAGCCCCAGCCACCAAATTAAAGCAGACACAAAAAGTGTGAACAGCTTCCCAAGTAGTACACTCACATGCAATAAAATGGGTACCTCCATCCGGCCTTCTCAGTCCTTCCCATTCTGATTAATCTTGTCTTACATTTCATTACATTTGTGCTCTGATTTTTTTTTTATTAGTCATAGTTTAGGGGTATTTTCTTTTATACTTTTCAAAAATGGTTATAGGATGAAAAAAATAAATAAACAATTTATAAAGCACAGGGAAAATAGAACTCTTTCTCCCAATCATCAACTTTCTTTTCTAGTACAAAAGTAACATTTTTTGTGTACATTTTTGAAAACACAGAAATTTAAACACAATTATTTCCCTCTAGAAAATTTATTGCTAGGCTTATCATAGTTGATCCAAAAGAAACATAGAGGTAAACATAGTTTTATTGTATTGTTAGAATTATCATATATGTACTACTATACACTGTGTTTTTATTTTATGCATCTTAATATGACAATAATTAGTCTTTGAAAGCATGATTTTTAATAGCTATAAAATATTTTTACTGAGTATGTTATTTTCCTGTTTTTCTGGTCTAAGGTACTCAGATGGTATCTAGGTTGTTTCCCTAAATCATTCTGCAATGACTACCCAATACATAAATTTGTGAGCCAATTTCTGACCATTTTTTCAGGATAGATTTCTGGACATGATCTTACTGAGTTAAAAGAATGAAATTTTTCAGGCCCTGTTGCCATGTTGCAAGGTGACCCTTGCTCCTACCCATAGGAAATCCCAGGTTGTTGTTCCTCCCAACAAGGAGTGCTATGCTGAAAACCTGCACTCTGTGTGTGTTTAATATAGGGGACAAATACAATTTCTTAACTTCATTTGGAGCATAATAGGTTGAATATATCTTATATCAATTTAAATTTATTTCACAGATTATACAGTGCTACTTTAAAAACTGGAGGTTAGTATTTTTTTCCTACAGATTCTCAGAACGTTTTTTATGTTGATAAGGTCATTGTAGATTTTTATTTTGCTTTATAATTTTGCGAATGGTTTTTGTTATTTTAAATATTGTTATGTGAAATCTATTGTCTAATTTTTTGTTCTATTTTATTTGTGCCTTGAAATTTCTTCTCAGTCTTGAAGTAATTTTGAAAAATCATGAACAGAACATATTTTTATTTTTATGTCTTTCTAAAATAATTCTGATTTATTAATCCCTTGACAACTTATTTCACTAGGTAGAGTAGTAAAACTCTAACTTGTGTCCTGCACCCTCCTCTTACCCTGCCATACCTATTTAATGGTGCATGTGGATGACCAATTCATTATTCCACAATAATTTACAGTGGTTTCCTTCCCATAATCAAAAAACTTATGTAATGTACTTACTGGATTTTTTAACTATATTCTGTTTAATAAATCTGTTCAGATTATTTTGTCCTCCCTCTGCATAGTTGTTTGCCTTGTCTGGTAGATTCGTGGAGTTGTAGGCTTTGTATCTCTTTCTAGACTGCCCTTCAAAATATTTTGGCCTGCTGGTGTGGTGATCATGAATTTCCTCAGATGTTCCATGCAAGTATCTTATTTCTACATAAATTTTGAGAAAATTTAGCAAGGTACGGCAACCTGGGTTGAAGGCAGTTTTCCTTTAAAATTTGAAATACTTCCCTCGAAGCTCTCTTTGACTTGAAGATTTGTGCTGAGAAGTCATCCGTAATGCTGATGGGCTTTTCTTTTAGGTGATTTTTTAAATAGGTGGTTTATTTAATTTTCTTAGCAGCTTTTAGGATTCTATCCTTATGATGAATTTTTGAAAGTTTGATTATGATATCGCTGACTGTAGTGTTTTTCTATTCATTATGGCTGATGGTAGTTTAATATGCCTCTCTTATCTGTATATAAAATTCTTTTCACCCCTCCAGAGCCAGTCCAAGCCCGCCACATGAGAGAGAACTTCTGCTTTGCTCTTGGGATCCCTTCAGACCTCAAGCCCAGTCCAGGCAAGTGTGTGGGAGAGCTTCTGCACTCCCCTGCACCCATAGAATCTCTCTGGACCAATGCCAGTCCCACCCCATGAGTGAGACCTTCCACCACACTCTCAGGAAACCTCCACCCTGTGAAAGCCAACCCAAGCCAGCCACCTGAATAAGAACTTCCACTGCTCTCTCAGGACCTCTCCAGACCCAGCCTAAGCCCAGGCCTGCAAGTGTGTGGGAAAGCTTCCGGATCTCCCCTGCACCCTCTGGTCTCCTTCAGACCCAGCCCAAGCCTGGTATGCAGGCATGGGGTGAAACTTTGCAGCTCAGACTAGGGGCCAGAACCACCCAGCTAATCCAGGAGCACAACATCTTGCCAGAGGGGCACAAAACGTTCACTTCCAAGAGCTGCAGCAGAAGGGAGCTGAGCATAGCAGCCAGATCCAAGCCAGGCACAACTGGATGAACTAAAAATTTGCACCCAAATTTTAGTAGGCGCTAAAGTTATAACTACACCAAAGCTCTAAATTAAAAGTCAGGAGACAGTGCCACACAAAATAAAAACCCAAGAAACAAACGTAATCTCATGCCCCGAGCCCACCCCACCCAGAACAAGTGCAGAGAACACTACAACAGAATAAATGGGGAATCACACAACTAAAATGTCTCAATCAATAGTGTCTGAAGAAAAGGAACAACCACAGAAAGGTATAGGGGAACTCAGATCATAAATAACCCCTGAAATAAAAAATAAATATATAAATTAATAGCATCTGAAGTAAAGAATCAAATGCAAAAACACATAGAGACAGTAAGTTCAGAAATAATCTTGGTAGTAAATTAATCAATAACTGCTTCTCAAGAACAAGACAAAAAATTAGCAAAGATTTAGCAGAACTGAACCAGAGCTTGGAACAAATGAACTTGGTGGACATATACAGAGTGTTCCACCCAACCACATCTGAATACACATTTTTTTTCAGCTACACATGGGTCATTTTCTAAAACAGACCATATACTGTCCATAGGTCATGCTTAAGTATATGCAGGGAAACAGAAATTATCTCATGCATATTACCTGAACTCAGTGCAATGAAACCAGAAATAAAAGACAAAAGAAACAAAAAAGAAACATAAATACATGAAAATTGAACAACAATCCAGTTAGAAACCAATAAGTCACAGATGAAATTCAACAAAAAATTTAACAATACCTACAATTCAATGAAAATGCAAGCACAACTTATCAGAATTTATGAGATGCGATGAAAGCAGTTCTCAGAAGTGAACTCACACAACAGGACAACAGAACTAAAACAAATAAATACCCTAATGTTGCACCTCCAACATCTAGAAAAGGTAGAGCTAACCAAACACAAAACCAAAAGATGGGAAGAAATCATAAATATTAGAGCAGTAATTAATTCAATTGAGACTAAGAAAACAGTTCAAAGAATTAACAAATCAAAACCTAGTTATGGGGCTGGGGAGATGGCTCAGTGGAATAAACTCTTCCCTAGCAAGCTCAAGGGCCTGATTCTAAAAAACAAAAAACTGGTTCTTTGAAAGATTAAACAAAATTGATAAGCCCCTAGCTAACCTCATCAAAAAAAAAAAAAAAAAAAGGAAAGAAAAAAATTCAAATAAAAGGAATAAGAATTGAAATGGGTATATTACCACAGTTCCAATGGAAATTCAGAAGATTATCAGTAACTACTTTGAGAATCTTTACTCTCACACAATAGAAGTAAATGGACACATTCCTTGAAAGATAAAATTATAAAAACAGAATCAAGAAGACATAACAACTATCAATAACCCAATAAAAGCCAATGAAATACAAAATGTAGCAAAAAGCCTACCAACAAAGCAAAGTCCAGGTCCTGATGGATTCACAGCTGAATTCTACAAGAAATTTGAAGCAGATATAATCCCTATACACATGAAATTGTTTAATGAAATTTAAAAGGAAGAATAATCCCAAAATCACTCCTGTAGGCAACTATTTTACTAATAACAAAAGCAGAGGAAAATGCAGCTGCAAAAGAGAACTACAGGCCAATTTCCCCCAAGAACATAGATACAAAAATCCTCAATAAAATCCTAGCAAATAGAATACAGCAAATCATCAAGAAAATTATAAATCATGACCAAGTAGGACTCATCCCAGGAATGCATGGATGTTTCAATATATGCAAATCTATATAGACAATACACTATATCAATACAGCCAAATCTAAAAAACACATGATCATCTTTATCAATGCAGAAAAGGCCTTTGACAAAGTCCAACACTCATTCATGTTTAAGCAACTAAAGAAAATTGGAATAGGTTGCCTCTACTTCAGTTTGATAAAAGCCATCTGTGACAATGGTTAACATAATTCTAATGGGGAAAAACTGAAATCTTTTACGCTTAGATCTGATACAAGACAAGGATGTCCACTATCACCACTCCTATTAATCTGGAATCATTAGCTAGGGTCATTAGACAAGAGAAAGAAATAAAAGGAATAAGAATAGGTAAAGAAGTTAAATTATCATTACTTGCAGATGACATGATACTTTACTTGGAAGACTTGAAAATCTACACCAAGAAGCTAATAGAAGTCATACACAAATTCAGTGACATAGCAGGATACAAAGCCAATACCCAAAAGTGAATATCATTCCTCTACACAGATAACAAACACACTGAGAGGGAAAATCAGAGAAACAATACCTTTTACAATAGCACCATGGAAAGTGAACTACCTTGGAATTCATCTAGGTAAAGAAGTCAAAGATCATTCAAGGAAAATTACAGTACTCTGAAAAAAGAGATGACAGAGGATTTCAGAAAATGGAAAGATATTCCCTACTCCTGGATGGGAAGAACCAACATCGTGAAGATGGCCATACTCCCAAAATTACTGTATATACTTAATGCAATAATTATCAAACTACTACCAGCATACCTCATAGACCTAAAGAAATCACTCCTAAAGTTTATTTGGAACCAGAAAAGGCATAGAACAGCAAAAGCAATCCTAGGCAACAAAGGCAAAAAGCAGGAGGCATTACAATTCCTGACTTGAAATTATACTACAAAGCTACTGTGATAAAATCAGCACTGAGGATCAATGGAATACTTTAGAACACGCAGAAGCCTCTACCAACACACTCAGCCACCTTATCTTTGACAATCCTAACATGCTTAGTGGAAGAAAGATAGCCTCTTTTATAAATGATGCTGGAAAAATTGGCTCTCTATATGCTGAAAACTAAAACTTGACCCAGCTCTATCACCCGCACTAAGCTAAAGTCAAAATGGATTAAAGATCAAAACATTAAAACAGAAACACTAAATCTCCTGAAAGGGAAAATAGCAGGAACTCTGGAAGACAGGGGTAGACAAAGAGTTCATGAACAAAAATCAAATCACACGGGTAATACCTGAAAGAATTAAAAACTGGGACCTCCTGTTTTTGAAAAGATTTTGCATGTCAAAAGGAATTACCAGTAAAGTGAAAAGAAAACTTACAATTTTGGAAAAAATATTGACTAATAAGAACTCAGACAAAGATTTTCGGTTCTTTAATTCATTGAACTTTTTTCTTCATCTCAACTGAATTAATTTCTGCTTTAATCTTTATGATTTCTTCTTGTCTTTGGACTCTGGGTTTGGTTTGTTCTTCCTTTTCTAAATGTCAGAAGTCTAGCATTAGGGTGTTTATTTGTTCCCTTTCTGTTTTTCTAATGTGGGAGTTCACAGCTAAGAATTTCCCTATGACACCTGCTTTCATCGCATCCCATAAATTTCAATAAGTGGTTCTTGAATTTTCGTTAAATTGTGGACATTGTTGAATTTCTTGTTTGATTTCATCTGTGACCCATTGATTGCTGAGTAGGGCATTGTTTATTTCCCATGTATTTATGGGGTTTTTCTGTTTTCTCGTCTCATTTATTTCCAGTTTCATTGCACTGTGGTCAGATAATATGCATGGGATAATTTCTCTTTTCTTGTATATACTTGAGCATGAGCTATGGTCTAGTATGTGGTCTACTTTAGAAAATGACCTGTGTGTAACTAAAAAAGTGTATTCAGATGTGGTTGGATGGAACACCCAACACACTCTGTATATGTCCACCAGGTCAATTTGTTCCATGGTGTGGTTCAGTTCTCCTCCTTCTTTCCTAATTTCTTGGCTGGTTGATCTATCTTTTTGCAATAAGGGTGTGTTAAGATCTCCTATTAAAATTGTAGTCTTAGATATTAGGTTTTTCATGTCTATTAAGATTTGTCTAACATAGTTGGGTGCTCCTGTGTTTGGTGCATAGATATTTATGAATTATGAAGAATTCCTCTTGAATTTATCTCCTAACAAATATATAGTTGCCTTCTTTGTGTCATTTGATCAATTTTGGTTTGAAATTGGAATTGACTAAGAAGAAAATTGCTACTCCTCCTTTTTGCTGAGGTGCTCGGGCATGTAGTATTATTTTCCATCCTTTGATTTTAAGTCTATGAATGTTTTTTTGAGTTGTGTGTTTCTTGTGTACAGCATATTGTTGCATTTTGTTTCCTAATCCACTGTGCAAGTCTATTTCCCTTAATTGCTGAATTGAGTCCACTGACACTGATTGTTATAATTGAGATGTGTTGACTTACGATTCACATGTTATGTACCTGCTGTTGTTTACTCCTTTTTATCCTGTGTTTAATTGTTTTCCCTCTTTAGTGGTTTCCTTCTGTTCTTGTTCATGGAGTTCTGATCATTTTGGTCCCTCTCTAGGACATATTTCAGTATCCTGTGTAGGGATGGCTTTGTCATCATGAAATTCTTTAGTTGTTCCTTGTCATGGAAGTATTTCATTTCTCCATGAAACTTGAAAGAGAGTTTTGCAGGGTATAGTACTCTGAGCCAGAATTTGTTTACATAGAGGACTTGAAGTACTGTACTCCATGATCTTCTTTTCTTCATGGTTTGTGAAGAGAAGTCGACTGTAATTCTGATGGGTTTTTCTTTGAGTGTGATCTGCTTCTTCTTTCTACCAGCTTTCTGTATACTATTCTTGTGCTGGATTTCTGCGATCTTGATTATTATAGGTCTGGGTATGTTTTCAATTGGGTTGAAGTTATTTGGAGTTATATATGTTTTGGTTGCCTGGATGTCAGATTGTTCCCTTATTTGGGAAGTTTTCTGCAATTACTTCTGCCCATATTCTTTTTATATCATTTGTATTAACTCCTTCGTTCTCTTTGATCCCAGGATTGCCTTTGCTATCCTAGGTCGTTTCTGGTTTCAAATAAATTTTAGGAATGATTTCTCTAGGCATGGCAGGTATGTTGATGGCAGATTGATAGGGACTGCATTAAATCTGTACAACAATTTTGGGAGTATGGCCATCTTCACGATGTTAGTTCTTCCCATCCAGGAGAAGGGAATAGCTTTCCATTTTCTGAAATCCTCTACCATCTCTATTTTCAGATTACTGTAATTTTCCTTGAATGATCTTTGACTTCTTTACCTAGATGAATTCCAAGATATTTCACTTTCCACAGTGCTATTATAAAAGGTATTGTTTCTGTAGTTTCCCTTTTAGTGTGTTTGTTATCTGTGTAGAGGAATGTTGTTGATTTTTGACTATTGAGTTTGTATTCTGCTATGCTACTGAATTTTTGTATCAATTCTGGTAGCTTCTTGGTTGAATTTTTTGGGTCTTCCAAGTAAAGTATCATGTCATCTGCAAATAGTGATAATTTAACTTCTTGTTTACCTATTCTTATTCTTTTATTTCTCACTCTTTTCTAATGGCTATTGCTCATGATTCCAAAACTATATTGAATAGGAGGGGTGATAGAGAACATCCTTGTCTTGTACCTGATTTAAGAGTAAAATATTTCATTTTTTCCCATTTAGAATTATATTAGCTGTCGGGTTGTCATAGATGACTTTTATCAAGTAGAAGTAGAGGTCATTTATTCTAATGTTCTGTAGGGTTTTGAACATGAATGAATTTTGGACTTTGTCAAAAGCTTTTTCTGCATCCATTGAGATCATGTTGTTTTAGATTTCAGTCCATTAATATAGTGTATTACATTTATAGATTTGTGAATATTGAACCATCCTTGCATCCCTGGGATGAATCCTGCCTGGTCATGGTGTATGATCTCCTTGATGATTTGTTATATTCTGTTTGCTAGGATTTTACCAAGGATTTTTGCATCTATGTTCATGAGGGAGATTGACCTATGGTACTCTTTTCTGGTTGTGTCTTTCTCTAGTTTTTGCAATCAGTATAATACTTGCCTCCAAAATGATTTGGGGAGGACTCCTTTTTAATTTCATTGAGGAGTTTGAGGAGTGTAGGAATTATATCTTCTATAAATTTCTTGTACAATTCAGCTGTGAATCCATCAGGACCTGGACTTTTCTTTGTCAGTGGGCTCTTTATTACATTTTGGATTTTGTTGGCTGTTATTGGCTTATTGACACTGGTTATATCTTCTTGGTTCAGTTTTGGTAATTTGTACCTTTCAAGGAATCTGTCCATTTCTTCTGTGTCTTTTGTTCTGTGAGTGTAAAGATTCTCAAATTAACTATTGATAATCTTCTGAATTTCCACTGGATCTGTGCTGATTTCACCCTTTTCAAACCTTATTGCTTGTATTTGAATTTTTTCTTTACTCATTTTGATTACGTTGGCTGGAGGATTATCAACATTATTTAGTCTTTCAAAGAACCAGCTTTTTGATTTGTTGATTCTTTGAACTGTTTTCTTCTACCAAACTGAATTAATTTCTCCTCTAATTTTAATAATTTCTTCTCATCTTTGTGCTCTGGATTTGGTTTGCTCTTCATTTTCTCGATGTCTGAGGTGTAACATTAGGGTGTTTATTTGTTCCTGTTCTGTTTTCCTAATGTGTGAGTTCATAGCTATGATTTTCCTTCTAAGAACTGCTTTCATCGCATCCCATAAATTCCTATAAGTTGTGCTTCAATTTTCATTGAATTGCACATATTGTTGAATTTCTTGTATAATTTCTTCTGTGACCCATTGATTGCTGCATAGGGTATTGTTTAATTTCCATGAATTTAGCAGGTTTTTCTGGTTTCTTCTGTGTTTACTTCGTTTCATTGCACTGTTGTCAGAAAATATGCATGGAATAATTTATGTTTTCTTGCATATACTTACACATGACCTTTGTACTAATATGTGGTCTATTTGGGAAAATGACCCGTGTGCAGCTGAAAAAAAATATTTATCCAGCTAGAATTGCGTGGAACACTCTGTACATGTCCACCAGGTTCATTTTTTCCAAGCTCTGGTTCAGTTCTGCTGCTTCCTAATTTTTTGTCTGGTTTATCTATCTTTTTTAGATAAGGGGGTGTTTTTGTCTCCTGTTAAGATTGTGATCTTGGATTGTAGGTTTTCTATGTCCATTAAGGTTTGTCTTACATAGTTGGGTGCTTGTTTGCTGCATAGATATTTATGAGTGTTACCTCTTCCTCTTCAATTTTTCCCCTAACCAGCATATAGTGGCCTTCTTTGTGTCATTTGATCCTTCTTGGTTTGAAATTTAGACTGTCTGAGAACAGAATTGCTATTCATGTTTTTTTCTGAGGTGCTAGGGCATGTAGTATTGTTTTCTATCCTTTGACTTTGAGCCTACAAATGTCTTTTTGAGTTGTGTGTTTCTTGTATACAACATATTGTTGGATTTTGTTTCCTCATCCACTGTCCCAGTGTATTTTTATTAATTGGTGAATTGAGTCCATTTACGTTGATGGCTGTAATTGAAATGTGTTATGATTGTCATGATATTTACCTGCTGTTATTTACTCCTTTGTGTCCTGTGTATAATTGTTTGTTGTTTAGTGGGTTCCTTCCATTCTCATTTGTGGAGTTCTGGTCATTGTGGTCTCCAAAGAACATCTTTCAGTATCCTGTGTAGGGATAGCCTTATCATCAGGAAATTCTTTAGTTATTCATTGTCATGGAAATATTTCACTTCTGCATCAAACTTGAAAGTGAGTTTTTCAGGGTATAATAGTCTGGGCTGGAATTTGTTTTCATACAGGACTTGTAGAACTCTGCTCCATGCTCTCCTTGCCTTCATGGTTTGTGTAGAGAAGTCAGCTGAAATTCTGATGGGTTTTCCTTTGAATGTGATCTGCTTCTCTCTAGCAGCTTTCAGTATATTATTTTTGTGTTGGATTTGTGGGATCTTGACTATTATATGTCATTGTATGTTTTTACTTGGATTGGAGTTATTTGGTGTTCTGTATGCTTCAGTTACATGAATGTTGGATTGTTTCCTTACATTTCAGAAGTTTTCTGCAATTACTTCTGCCCATATTCTTTTTATATAATTTGTATTGAATCCTTCATTCTCATTGATGCCAATTAATCTCACATTGTTCATCCTGGCATCATCTTGCAGGTGATGGATTATTTTTTCTTGCATCTCATTATATTTAAGAGATCCTTTTGCACCTTTTCACTAGCTGCACCAGCATCCTCAAGATCTGAAACTCTGTCTTCTCTTTCACTCTGATTGATACTTTTAGTTCTATATCTCTTTGACTCTGCTTCATGTACTGTATTTCTTTTCTGTTTTGCTCATTCCAGGAATCTTTCATATTTCTGATATCCTCTATTTTTTTTATCTATGTCCTCTTTAGAGATAGCTATTAATTCTTTTACTGCAGAATTCCCCCCAAATTGGGTTTTCTCTCTATATTTCTGGAATTGTTTCTGTATTTCAGATGCTATGATTTCAAAGAATTATTTTATGATTTCAGAAATTATTCCTGCTTTGAGTTCCTCATGACCTTTCTGCTGTTGTTTCTTTGCTTCAGATGCTGTTAATTCATACATTTCAGCTGGAATAGTGTTCTCTGCACTTTTTCTGGATGGGCATTGGTTTTCTTCAATATGCTTCTGGATTTAATTCATTACTTCAGGTGCTATGTATTCAAGTATTTCTTTTTTTTATTTTAGGTATTAATTCTTGTCTGAGTTCCTCTATTCCTTTCTGCTGTTACTCCTTTAGTTCCGTCTCTGTTAATTCATTAATTTCAGCTAAGTTAGTGTCCTCTGCACTAATTGGTGGACTCGAGCCCTGAGATTGCATTTTTCTTCTTGTCTTTGTCATTTTGTATAGCACTGACCTCTGACTTTTGGTGTAGAGCTTTGTTGCTGTTATAACCTTAGTGTGTAATGAGATTCGGGTGCTCGTCTATTAGTTTGAGATTATCCAGTTATTCCTGGCCTGAATCTAGCTGTTGTGTTCAGCTCCTTTTGCCTGTAGCTCTTCTGGTACAACTGTGAGCCTGTGGTTCCCCTCTGCTAAGTCCCTGGTCCAGGGACCACTGTTGAGCCCAGAAGCTCTCCCTCACGCTCACCAGGCTGGGTGGGGGTTTATCAAGCGCAGGAGAGTCACAGAAGTGCTCACTCCCATGGCGGGCTTGAGGACAGGGTCTCCATTGAGTTCCCAGGCAGGCTTGTCTGGGTTGTTGCAAGCAGGTCTCTGGCTAGGATGTCCTGGAGCCTGAAGCTCTGGATGATGCAGAGCGAGTACAGGAAGAAGCCAAAGGCTCTCTGTCAGATTCACCACACACTCACCAGACC
>PVKA01026330.1:0-31802 GCA_004027165.1 Ctenomys sociabilis | reverse complement strand
GAGTGAGTTTTCTGACTCTTCCGGCCCATGATCCACTTGAGCTAGCCCAGTGAGTGTGTGGGAGAACTATGGCTTCCTGGTGCCCATTCTGCAAGTGCCACCTGGAGCCCCTGCCCCCAAGACCTCCAAGCTATCAAGAATTTCTGAGACTCACTTTGTGATCCACCCCACCATGTCCTGCCCTGCAACTCCCTGGAGACCTTTCCCCCAAGTCCGTAGAGCAAATGAGAAGTTTTGTGACTCTTCAGGCCCCTGATCAAACCCAGCACAGCCCAATGAGTGTGTGGGAGCGTTTCGGCACTCCCCGGAGCTAACTGAGCCAGGGAAAAAAAAGAGGGGAACCACAGGCGTACAGTTGTGCCAGAAAGGCTGTAGCAAAAAGGAAATGAACACAACAGCTAGATCCAGGCCAGGCATAATAATCTCAAACTTAGTACATTGGCACCGAAATCTCATTACACACTAAGGTTGTAACTCCATCAAAGCTCTACACCAAAGGTCAGAGGTCAGTGCTATACAAAATGACAGAGGAGAAAAATGCAATCTCAGGCTTCAAGCCCATTATAAGTACAGAGGACACTAGCTTAGATGAAATTAATGAATTAACAGAGATGGAAGCAAACAAACAACAACAGAAAGGTATAGAGGAAGTTAGACCAGAATTAATGCCTGAAATAAAAAAAAAAAAAAGATATTTGAATACATAGCATCTGAAGTAATGAATCAAATCCAGAAATGAATGGGGGAAACAGAGTACCCATTCAGAAAAAGTGCAGAGAACACTATTCCAGCTGAAACATACGAATTAACAGCATTGCAAGCAAAGAAGCAACAGCAGAAAGGTCATGAGGAACTCAGAGCAGAAATAATTTCTGAAATAAAAAAAGAAATCTTTGAAATCATAGTATCTGAAGTAGAAAATCAAGCACATAAATATATGGAGGAAACTCAATTTGGAAAAATACTCTGCTGTAAAAGAATTAATAGCTACTTCTAAAGAACATATTGATTAAAAAAATACAGGAGATTAGAAATATTACAGATTTCTTGAATGAGCAATACAGGAAAGAAACAGATGGCATGAAGCAGAGTAACAGATAAATAAAAGAACTAAAAATCTCAATTATGAGTCTAAAAAATCATTTGAGTGAAAGCAAAGACAGAGTCTCAGATCTTGAAGGTGCTGGCACAGCTAGTGAAAAGGTGAGAAAGAATCTATTAAAAACAATGAGGATGCAGGAAAAAACAATCCATCATCTGCAAGATGATGCAAAGATGAACAGCATGACATAAATAGGCATCAATGACAAACAAAAAGTCAATACAGATGATATAAAAAGAATATAGGCAGAAGTAATCACAGAAAACTTCCCAAATATGAGGAAACAATCCAACATTCAAGTAAACGAAGCATACAGAACAAAAAGTAACTTTAACCCAAGTAAAAACACACTGAGACATATAGTAGTCAAGATCCCAGAAATCCAACACAAAAATAATATACTGAAAGCTGCTAGAGAGAAGCACAGCACATTCAAAGGAAAACCCATCAGAATCACAGCTGACTTTTCTACACAAACCATGAAGGCAAGGAGAGCATGGAGCAGAGTTCTTCAAGTCCCACATGAACACAAATTCCAGCTCAGACTATTATACCCTGCAAAACTCTCTTTCAAGTTTGATGGAGAAGTGAAATACTTCCATGACAAAGAACAGCTAAAAAATTTCATGATGACAAAACCATCCCTACACAGGCTGCTGAAAGATGTTCTAGAGAGGGACCATAATGACCAGAACTCCATGAATGAGAATGGAAGGAACCCACTAAACAGGACAGATAATTGAACACAGGATACAAAGGAGCAAACAACAGCAGGTAAGTATCATGACAAACATAAGTCAACACATTTCAATTGTAACCATCAATGTAAATGGACTCAATTCACTAATTAAGAGAAATAGACTGGCACAGTGGATTAGGAAACAAAATCCAACAATATGCTGTATACAAGAAACACACTTAACACAAAAGGACATTCATAAGCTCAAAGTCAAAGGATGGAAAACAATACTACATACCCCAGCACCTTAGAAAAAAGCAGGAGTAGTAATTCTATTCTCACACAGACTCAACTTCAAACCAAGAATGATAAAATGACACAAAGAAGGCCACTATATATTGGTTAGGGGAAAAATTCAAGAAGAAGAGGTAACACTCATAAATATCTATGCATCAAACACAGGAGCACCCAACTATGTAAGACAGATCTTATGGGACATGAAAAACTTAATATCTAAGACCACAATCTTAACAGGAGACCTTAACACCCGCTTATCTCAAAAAGATAGATCAACAAGGCAAAAAATTACCATGAAAGTAGCAGAACTGAACCAGAGCTTGAAACAAATGGTCCTCATGGACATATAGAGAGTGTTCCACCCAACCACAGCTGAATACACACTTTTTTCAGCTGCACACATAATAGTCCATAGGTCATGCTAAAGAATATGCAAGAAAACAGAAATTATCCTATGCATATTATCTGACCACAGTGCAAAGAAACTGGAACTAAAGGACAAAAAAAAAGCAGAAAAACCCACAAATTCATGGAAAATAAACAGCACCCTACTCAGAAATGAATGGGTCACAAAAGAAATCAAACAAGAAATTCAACAATATCTACAATTCAATGAAAATTCAAGCACAACTTTCCAGAATTTATGGGATGAGATGAAAACAGTTCTTAGAGGGAAAATCATACGATGAACTCACACAATAGAAAAACAGAAAGGGGAAAAAATAAACACACTAATGTTGCACCTCCAACATCTAGAAAAAGAAACGCAAACAAAACTCAGAGGAGAAAGCCCAGAAGAAATCATAAAGATTAAAGCAGAAATTAATTCAATTGAGATGAAGAAAACAGTTCAAAGAATCCACAAATCAAAAACTTGGTTCTTTGAAAGACTAAATAAAGGTGATATGCCTGTAGCCAACCTCATCAAAAAAAGGAAAGAAAAAATTCACATACAAGCAATAAGGAATGAAAAAGGTAAAATTAGCACAGACCTAATAGAAATGCAAAAGATTGTAAATAGCTACTTAAAGAATCTTTACACTCACAGAATACAAGACAAAGAAGAAACATACAGACTCCTCAAAAAGTACAAATTACCAAAACTGAACCAAGAAGATATAACAACTCTCAATAAGCCAACAATAGCCAATGAAATACGAAACGTAATAAAAAGCCTACCGACAAAGAAAAGTCCAAGTCCTGATGGATTCACAGTTGAATTCTACAAGACATTTATAGAAGATATAATCACTACACTCCTCAAACTCTTCAATGAAATTGAAAAGGAAGCAGTATTCCCAAGATCATTTCTGGAGGCAAGTATTATATTGATTCCAAAACTAGGAAAAGACACAACCAAAAAGGAGAACTACAGGCCAATCTCCCTCATGAACATAGATGGAAAAATCCTCCATAAAATCCTAGCAAATAGAATACAGAAAATCATGAAGAAGATCATACACCATGACCAGGTAGGATTCATCCCAGGGATGCAAGGATGGTTCAATATTAAAAAATCTGTAAATGTAATACATTATATTAATACACGGAAATCTAAAAACCAAATGATAATCTCAACTGATGCAGAGAAAGCCTTTGACAAAGTCAAACACTCATTCATGTTCAAGGTCCTACACAAAATTGGAATAGATGGACTCTATCTTAACTTGATAAAAGCCATCTATGACAACCCAAAAGCTAATATAATCCTAAATGGGGAAAAACTGAAATCTTTTACTCTTAGATAAGGTAAAAGACAAACATATTCTATCACCCCTCCTATTCAATATAGTTTTGGAATACTTAGCAACAGACATTAGAAAAAAATGAAAGAATAAAAGGAATATGAATGGCTAAAGAAGTTAAATTATCACTATTTGCAAATGACATGATATTTTACTTGGAAGAACCAAAAAATTCCACCAAGAAGCGACTAGAATTGGTACACAAATACAGGAGCATAGCAGGATACAAAGTCAATACTCAAAAGTCAATAGCATTCCTATACCCAGATAATAAACACACTGAGAGGGAAACTATAGAAATAACACCTTTTACAGTAGCACCAAGGAAAATAAAATACCTTGGAATCCAACTAACTAAAGAAGTCAAAGATCTTTTCAAGGAAAATTACAGTACTTTGAAAAAAGAGATCATAGAGGATTTCATAAAATGGAAAGGTATTCCCTGCTCCTGGATAGGATGAACCAACATTGTGAAGATGGCCATACTTCTAAAATTGTTGTACGTATTTAATGCAATCCCAATCAAACTGCCACCAACATACCACCCAGACCTAGAGAAATTGTTCCTAAAATTTATTTGGAACCACAAAAGATCTAGAATAGCAGAGGAAATCTTTACCAACAAAGACAAGGCAGGAGGCATCACAATTCCTGACTTGAAATTATACTACAAAGCCACTATGATAAATTCAACATGGTATTGTCAAGGAAATACACCTGAGGATCAATGGAATGGATTAGAAGACGCAGAGGCATCTACAAACACACTCAGCCATCTGATCTTCGACAAAGGGGCCAAACAAGCTTACTGGAAGAAAGATAGCCTCTTTAACAAATGGTGCTCGAAATTCTGGCTTTCTACATGCCGAAAACTAAAACTTGGCCCAACTCTATCACCATGCACTAAGTTAAAGTCAAAATGGATTAAAGATGTAAACATTAAAACAGAAACACTCAATCTCCTAGAAGAGAGAGTAGGAGGAACTCTTGAAGACATAGCGGTAGGCAAAGAGTTCATGAACAAACATATTTTTTCATAGGAAACACTTGAAAGGATCAACTCTTCTTGAGGAGTTTCTCCCTGTCAAAAGGAGTTCTCAAAAAAGTGAAATGACAACCCACAAATTTTGAAAAAAATCCCGACTAATAAGCAATCAGACAAAGGTCTGCTCTCTAGAATATATAAAGAACTAAGATATATTAGAGCCCTCAAATTTAAAGATTCAATACAGAAATGGGCATCTGAGATGAATACACACTTCTCAGAGGACGAAATTAAAGAAGTGAACAAGCATGAAAAAATGCTCCACATCGCTAGCCATCCATGAAATGCAAATAAAAACAACACTGAGATACCATTTCCTTCCGAAAGAATGGCTATCATAAGGAAATCAACCAACAATAAATGTTGGAGAGGATGTGGGGAAAAGGGAACTCTTCTCCACTGCTACTGGGAACGTAGACTGGTACAACCATTGTGGAGATCAGTGTAGAGGCTCCTCAAAAAAGTAGGACTGGAAATCCCATTCAAGACAGCTATTCCCCTACTAGGAATTTTCCCAGAGATAGGGAAAACATTATGTCATAGTGATATATGTGTACCTATGTTTATAGCAGCACAATTTGTGATAGCAAAATCTTGGAAACAACCAAAATGTCCTTCACATGAAGAATGGTTGAAAAAGATGTAGTATTTCTGTATAATGGAATATTATTCAGCTATAAAGAATGATAAACTTGAAGCATTTGTATTGAAGTGGATGCCACTTGAACATATACTCATAAGTGAAATAAACCAGACACACATGTGCAAATATCATATAGTGTGCCTCATATAAGAAGTCAAAGGAAGAAATACAAACAGAAATGTGCAACAACTAAAAAGAATTGAGTCATATAGTTAGGGCAAACTGAACGGCATACGCTGCAGGGTACTAATCAGCTTTTCTTCTGGATGGTTAACAACCTAATTTCACAGATCAAAAATTAGAGAAGTAGAAGAGCCACAAGGCCAGCCAACATTTCTCCCTAGCCTCTCAAGGTCAGCAAAGACTCAGGACATAGGAGAACCTGTACTATAACATCATGAAACTCAGATGTACCCCAAATTTTCTGATCAAGGAGATTATGGAGCCACAGAGGAAGGAGATTGATGATATATAGTGTGCCTGGGGAGAGTCGAATGGAGAGAAAACTTTCTCTGCAGCGCTCACAGAGAGCAAAATAGTCAAGTATTGGCCATGACTCATCCACATGGCTGACACAGACAAAAGACCTACAGAGTAAGGATTACAAGATAAACCCTGAGGAGACTTGACTGACCTCATCAGAAACAAAAACCACATTTTTTGTTGTATAGGTCTTAACCATCCAGCAGAAAAGTATAAAAATGAGATATATAATGCGGGTCCATAATAATAAGTTGAGCTATAAATGGCTATAGTCAACAACTTCTTCAGATAACTCACTGTTATTGTGGAATGCTGGACTGTGTTGGATTGTGTCACCGAGTTCAGGCACCTATAATGGTATAATGACAATGGAGTGCCCATCTTTGACAGGTCTAAACAAAAATTGGGGGTACAAAGGAAGAACCATGATGTGTTTGTATAGACACTACAGTTAGGATAAATATGCTGTACTTCTGCATAACTGTATGAGAAACAAGATTTGCACTAATAGTGGTTGGACACGATATTATGTCGGCTTCTAGTATTATGGACAACCACCAGGAAGTTAACAAGGTTAAAAAGTATTAATTATTGAATCTGTGATGTAATTCTGCTATAAAAAATTAGTACACAGCTATACTCTGTTAATTCACTGATTAGAGACATCTGCTATAATAATGTCTGTAAGTATAATATCATGTATGCACCTTGTACGATACCAAAACATTACGAAAAGTTTGCAATGTATCAATTATTGAATCTGTTCTGTTAATTTGTCTTGAAATCATCTCATTGCTATTTGTTCTTCAATAGATAAATAAATACATAAAAATAAAGTTGGAAGCAAGACAATAGCACATTCAGTCACCAAAGCAGTGGTCACATAGTTTATTTACATCCTCCATGTGACAATGAGATGCCCAGTTGAGCAGTATCCAGGTAAACTTTGCCACAAGCAGGAGCTCAGGCTAGAGGGCACCTGTAGGAATTTCTAATCACTGCTGGATTCATTGTTACCTTTTATTGCTATGTCAATCAGTTTTCCATGATGGTAATATAGTACCTGAGATGACTGAGATCTCAGTCTAAGATCTGGCAGCCCACTGTTGTAGGCAGATGCATTAGATAGAAATATTATAGGCAGTCAGACAGGGCTAGGCCCTCAAAGGAAATAACAAAGAAGACAAGATACCTTACAACTGTGGGAGGGACAGATGCTCCCACCATGGGCCAGACCTAAAGACCAAATATCAAATAAATACCGACCTCCCTAAAGATTGACATCCAAGATTGATCATTGCCCTAGAGGAGCCAGAATCATTAATCCAGCTACTACTGGATGGCTACCTGATAAAGTCCTGTTCTACATTCTTGCCCTCTTGTTAAGTGACTCACTTCTCCACTTGGTCCTGGACTTAATCAATTTTACCTGAGCAATGATCCTTGTAATCCCATTGGTTGACCATAGTTTTGTCCCACCTCATGCCCACCTAAGCAAGTTTTCTTGTTCTCCACCACCTTAGACCTGCCTCACCATATGGTTTTACTCTATAAAAGCCCATGGAAGAGACAGTTTCCCAGGGTCAACCTGCTTGAGCCACCCTCCTGTCCCTCTCTCAGACAGGAGTGTTCTTCCACCAATAAATATATTCTGCTCATAACCTCTGTTTGTTCCTAAAATTCATTATTTGGTTTTAGAGAACACGAACTTATCCAGATCAGGCCAGGAGACCATTTTCCCTTGTATCATTTGGAGGTTCCTTATATCACCACCACCTTAGATTTCTGGTATGCATAACAGATAATAATGACTGGGAATGGTTGACAGAGAAAATGGCTCAGTTCCTGAACAGAAAGGAAAAAGAATGAGGAGAAGGTGGGCCCTGCAGTCCCCTCCATAAACACACTCCCAGTGACCTAGAAGTCCCACATCCTAAAGCTTCCACCAACCCTCAATAACACCATCCTGAGGGGGCAATCCTTTAACATACAGACTTCTGGGGGACATTCAGTATTCAAATTACAGCATCTGCTTTGGGATACATTTATATGTATTACTCATAGCTGTTCTCCAATGTTTTCATTATATTCCTGCTGGTAACTTTGCACATTGAGAAGCTCCATGGTCACTGAGTTATTTACTCCTAGCCTCTTTTAGAGATTTCTTGGAAAATCTAAAACTTACAAGAATCAAAGGAAATTACTTTCTGTCAAAATAAAGTTGTGCGAGAAATTAGGTAAGACAGCTAGAAAAGAAGACTCAGACTTCTAACTCAGTTCCCCATGGTGCCCTAACTGTGTTTGGGAAGAATTTTTGTCAACAACAAAGTTGTATTTCAAATGTGATTATATAAGATACAATGTATGGTATTTTGCATCATCTTAATGAATTTGCTCATCCTAGAACTTGTCCTAACTCTAGATTACTCTGCTTTTAAAACCTTAAACTGTAACGTAGTAATCTATTTCAGCAGTCTGAAATAGCTTTGTTTTATTCCGTTCTCTAAACTACTCCTAATCCTTCCATGGCTCAAAATCCCCAAATTTCTATTTCCATTTATGGACTTGCTATGACTCTAGATATACACAAAACCTTCTTAGATGTTTTCAGCTGGGTAATCTACAGACACAGGAATATCATGAGCTAAGATCTGTCATATATAGGTACAAATTCTCTATGGTGAATATGATCATTATGCAAATCTAAACTGCACCCATAAACTTAATTTTACAAAACTTAACACTCAGTATGTCTCATTATGTCTCAGCTAAATTTCTCACATTTTCCTGGAGCCCTGTTTTTTTCTTGAACCCTGTGCTTCAACAAGCCAAACACGTTGTTTCCCAATGACACTTCTGTTTCTTCACTCATTTGCTCATATATTTGCCCGAATTTATCTCTTTATTTCTACCCATTTCCTTCCTATTATTCCTCCAGCTCACACCCCTTTAAAATCTACTCACTTCTCAAGATAATTTCAAGTAGTTCCTCCTCTTACTTGAGCACCTTTCAAGTAAATCCTGCCTCTTCAGATAGACTGGACACTTCTCTGAGTGTCTAAGGATCCCTAGATATTACTAACATTTTAAACCAAAGATTGTGATTACAACAATATGGACACAAAGATTATAAGAAAGTATAATGAGTCATTTTAACTATAAAAGCTTTAAGGATCTAGGAGCCCTGAGACCTCCTATTATGCTAATCTATTGAATCCAGTTTTCCACCAGGAGATCGAGGTGCACATGTGACTTCTAACACTGTGGTACCTATAAAACATGAGAGTAAGCTGTAAGTGCCAGGAGGCTTGGATAAAGCAGGCTAGGGAGGTGGGGAGTGCACCGGAAATGTGCTGTGTATCAGTGTTTGCAAAACGACGGCTTCCAAACAAATGAGGTCAGAAGCCTTCCCGTTCCTCCACGTAATCAGAGAAAATCATCCTTGTGGTTAGGCATGAGTCCTTCTATAGCACTGATTTGAGATATGGGATCAACTAAAGAGCAAGAGGAAGGAGAAATGTCAGCAGAGAAAGAGAACAGAAGAAGGCAAAAGAGGACAAAGAGTTTCAGAAACACATGGGAGAGAGAAAGGCAAAAGCCAGTGCAGATTGTTTCCTGGTGGAAGAGTCCTGTGAGGAAAAAAGGATAGCCAGCTCCTCAAATGCTGCATGAGATCACTGGATCCAGGGAGCTATTATTCAGAAGAGGCATTATTACACTCACTGATAAAATCACAGAAGAAAAAGAGAAAAAAAGAAGCAAGTTTATTTCCTGCTTTGCACTGTACAAAGGAAGCTACTGACATTTTAGCGATTTTATGAAACAAAATTTTAAAATATTTTTAGCACATTTTAAATGATATATAGAACAAATGTTTTGAGTTCTGTTTGTTTTGCCTTGGGCTTATTGCCTATTATTAATGACATAGCAGAGATTAAAGGTAGGTTAGCCTTACATAGTTAATTTTATTGCCAAAAGCCATTCTTAACACTTATAATATACACGTTTCAGCATCCTCCTCCCATCTCCTTTCCTGGTACCAAGCTGAAAACAAGTGAGTGAAGACCCCTTGTAGCAGCCGGTACTTTTTAATACTTTCGTGACAGGTTAAGAAATGCAAGGAGAATGAGTGGAGCACACTTCTGAGTCTGTTGGGGGTGACTGAGACAGAGCTCTCAAGCAGAATGGGGAGGATACAGCCTGGACATGGGCCGAACTGACCAATGGCCTAGATGGAATAAGAAAGAAAAGGAGAAGGGAGTCACCTTGGCTGCTTCTTTGGAAAAGCCATCTTCACCATCGCCTTTGTGTGTAGCCTCTTCACTCTGCCAGACTCTTCAGCCTTAGAGTTCAGAGCCTCCAGGTACGCTTCCACCCCAATTCTGCAGGCAGCCACTGTAGGCCTGCTCCATACTGCAAATCCTTTACATACATAAATTTGATACTGAGCTTGTTTCTCTAAAGAACTCTAGCAGATACAGTTGGTATTTTGTTTTTTGCTTTCTGTGTTTTAGGGAAGGGTTACAGGGTATTCAGGGTATCACTACTAGATTGGACTCATAGTGATACTCCTATTTACAGTTTCCCAAGATCTGGGATTACAGGCACGTGCCACCATGCTCAGTCTCAGTGACCATCTCAGCATGCCCAGGGGTGGGGGGAAGGCAGGCCAGCACAGCAGGCCCAGGGATTGAACCCCCAGCTCCAGCACCTGCTTATAGGTGCTTTAATCCACTGAGCTATTCAGCTGGCCCTAGCAGATAGCTTTAATCTAAGCTTTAAAAAATGAATGAATTCACTTAGTTTGTATAGCAAACTCCAGAAAATAGTTATAGTTTACTTTTCTGCTGAGGCACAGACAGTTTAACTAATTATCCCAGGGTCAGAGCTGGAGTTTGCATCTGGGCATTGTAGACCTAGTGCTCTTGCTCTTACCTGGTGTGTTCTACCACTCTCTGCCTTTATGAACCAACATGCTTTTCCTCAGCGAAAGCTGTGTATGTCTTCCACATGAATGAAGCCATTCACACCACATCTCGATGCAGTGCGCTTCAATCCACAGATCAATGCCCAAAACACTAGAATGAGGAAATCAGCCTAAGCCAACTGCTCACTGGAACAGATAAGAGAATTAGACTATATTAGACAGAGCAAAGATTGGATTTTCCTACAACTACAGGGGTTTTATCTTAGAAACAAAAGAGAAAGTAAATGTAATCAAGAAACACAGCTTGTTGTTTAGAAGGAAAAATAAAGCCCGAAGACCCTGATGAGAAAGTTGCAAAGACTGAAGAAGATCCTGTTCAGTTTGACATTAAATTATGCAAATCAGATGCAAACTATACAGATTTGCATGAGAAGAAGCTGTGGTTATTTTTTTTCTCTAAGTCTTATAGAAACACCTGAAATAAACAGTGAGGATATTAAATAAAAATTTTACAGTGATATAATATTTAGCTGCACTAGTCTCCCCCCACAGAAACCTGTTTCCAATGCAAATCTGTTTTTAAGTGCAAACGCTATGGAAAATATGTAAGCCTTTTGTCATTATGATCACTTAAAAATGGTTTTCAAGTATTTCCTAGGTCTCTGCTTCCTGATGTCAATCTTCATAGAGCATGTCATTTTACTTTACGTTAGTGCTAAAGGTCAGTGGTGCCACTGACATCAAAACTCAAGTACTGTACATCAGAATTTATATCACACAGGTCAAAAGGCTCACTCTGATTGTGTGTACAGTCTATTCTATACACTAATGAACTGGATTATAAGATGCTGTAATGTATAAGATGAAGTATTTCTGCGCATGTGGTTCTCTGAGGCCATCTCTGTCAGCTCATTCTTCACTGGGGAGCAACTCTCTCCCTCCCATTCCACTAACACAGAACAGGTATTTCCCCACCTTGTCTTTAGCATCTCCATCCAGTCCTAGAAATAAGTGAAAAAGAACTCTTCAAATTAGGAAGAAACAGAGAAGTAGAAGTACAGAAATAGGATGAGCACAGAGAAAGCCAATTAAAAGGGTAAAAAATTCCTGGAACTTGCTTCTTTGGAAAGAAAATCCATTAAGAATAGTTTAGATATATAAATAGAACACAATTTCTGCCTTCAGGCCCCTCAGATTTTAAACTTCCATTTCCAGAATGTGAAATTTCAGATTTATAGAAGCACAGCAGGTGTCAGAGAAATCCCCAAAAGAGACCCAGGAGGTCTCTTTTAATCAAAGTAGCAGTCTTTTTATTTTTAGGTGTACAACCTCTCAGATTGTTTATTGGTAGTACAAGAGAAAATCCTGTTTGTCACTTAAACTCTGTTAAAAAAAAATACAGCAGAGAAGGAAACTCAATCCTCTGGATGACATGTATAAGATATTAGCCTCTAAGGGACTTCAGAACATTTACTCCAACTGCCTCATATGTCAACTAAGAAAATAGAAGAAAACCACCAAGGCCAAGAGAAGTTAGGAGACTTTTCCAAAGCCACATGATTGGAATTGCACCCAGCATGATACCTACTCATATGACACATAATTTTCATTAAAGATTTAAACTACTTCAATAGATTTCATCCAAGTATTTCATTTATACTGTCCTGGACATGGTTTGTATGTATTTGACTGCTGGCTACATATCCTCTTAGAATTAACAGGCAATACCTATTCACGGTTGGCTTCTAGAGCAGTCTTCCTAAATATAATGCTGAATATGTTACTCCCCTGCTTTAGAATTCTTTTTACTCCACATGGAGGGAAAATGCAAAGACCACAGCCACTGAATTCCCCAGGCTAGACTCCCAGGTCTCCCACCTCACACCTTACATTTGAAACAGCAGACTTCATATGAAAGGAAAAAGATTCCCTGGCGCTGCCTGGCTTTGCATAACCAGCTCCCTCTAACTGATAGGCTATTCTACTTGTTTTCTAGAAGACTCTTATTCATCCCTTAAAACACACCTTTCCAAAGCTTAAACATTCTGTCTCACAAGGTGGAATTGATCACAGCTCCTCTTGTACTTATTACATTCTTCCTTTGTTGAACTAATCACACTGTCTAGCAACCATCTCCATGTCCCCAGCTTCAAGAAATATTCAATAAACATTCCTTCAATTAAATGAATGAGATGCGAGCTAAAATAGATCCATATACTTCTGACTCTCTGTTTATATCAGAGAGATGAATTTCAAAACATAATTGACAAGCAAGGAAATATGTTCATGCTAAAATTAACACTTGCAATTATTATTTGTCATACATTAGCAGAAAAATGTGTAAAGCCTGCTGTTGTAAGGAGTTGCAATATGGAGCACAACCCATACACAATGGGTATTGATTTAAGCAGGTTTTGTGAAATAAGCCCCTTCTTGGAACAGGTCACCTTTATTACCACTTTGCTTTAATTGAAAATACTTTAGTACCTGATGCCTATTAATTTGTCAGCCCTGTCAGGAGCAAAGCCTAGAAAGCACAACAAAAGAAAAATAAAACTCTAAATGCAGGCAATAAAGAACTGGCTCTGAGTAACAATTACTTTGAGTAATGCAGAAACGCTAAGTGGCCAGTACAGTTTGCTAAATAAATTGCATTCTTAATTATGGAAAATAAGGAGGGCAAAGCAAAAACTTCATCATTCACTGTAATTTTCAGAAATCCCAATGAGATGTATAGATTACTTCATTTTATTTTATGGGGCAGAACCACCCACCTTTGCTATGGCAATCACACCCAACACAAAGGGCTTTGCTTGAATATCCACAGCGATTTGTGTGTGATGCAGAGGATCCAGGAACAAACTGTGAACAAGTTTCTATCTGGCCACTCTAGAGGTCCCTTTGATGACAGCAAGTAAGTGGAGCTGAAGAACTATTTAGTCAGTGTCTAAATCTTCCTGAAAATTAATTAGATGCTAAACATGGCATCAATTGCATATTTGGAGCACCCTGGATGTTTGATGTTGCAGGAGAGCAGAACATAAATATTCTAAGCATGGAACTATTTCCCTGGAAATGAAATATTGTGTGAGCTCCTGATGGATGGTTTCAAATCTATTGAAGGTGCATGGGCTCAACTATGCATTCCTGGAGCTAGAGGCAAATCAGGAAGAGGAAGAACTGTTTAACTGTACCTGCCTTCGTCATTTGTGCTGTATTAGAATGTATATCTCAAGTTCTTGAGGCTGGAAAGCCTAAGATTAAGGTACCAACAGAGATAGAATTGGTGAGGGCCCAGCCCCAACTTCCAAGTTGGTACCTTGAATGAACATCCTTGAATGGTGAGAGAAAAGTAGCTTACCTATCCCTGCAGGCTCTTATTCAGATATTAATTCTGACTCTGAGGGTAGGGTTGTCATAGTCCAGCCACCTCTTAAAGCTCCATTTCTTAATAATTTGTACTGTGAATTAAGTTTCAACATGAATCTTGGCAGCAACACAAACACTCAAACCACAGCACACTCAGTTCAGAAGCTCAGACAGGAAAGAAAGGTTCCATAAATGCAGAATGGAGGGCCATTAACAAGAGTAGATAGAGGAATAAGTGCTTGGCAGGTAAAAATATAAGATATATATTTCAGAGCCCACAAGAGTAAGAACTGCTCAATGGAGGTTAGGAAAGAAAGTTATTGACATTATGCTTAAGAATTTCATTTCTTCTGAAAATAACTTGAAGATATATCACATGAATGCCAGGATAACACAAGGCCCAAAGATGGGACTGTAAAGATGCAACTTTAATTTACAACAAAGAAGAGGTTTGGGTATTTAAACAAATTGTTGCCCTGGTCAAAAGTGTGTTTCCCAATGATGGAATGGAAAAGTAGAGATTCTTCTTCCAACACCCCTGCCTTAAACTCACCTGTAACCCTGTAACCCTTTAGAAGAAACCCTACTTTGTTTCCTCTTTTCTTCCTCTTCAGTCTTTTCTTCTACACTTACCTAGGCTAAGAAGACATTCCCTACTATATATTCAAACCATGCTCTCTCTGAACTCTTTCAGTTACTGGCACACAGAGCAATTACTTCTGTTTTATTCCTCTTCTCTCCCAGGACAGGTTCTGGTCCTATAGGGGTGAGGTGGGTGTATGAACAGTAAAATCTGTATCTTGCTGATGGACTCAATTCCAGGACATAACAAACAGGAGGTCTATGATGAATACAAGATTCTGAATCAGTGTTGTTTGCACTACAGTTGACATTCAAGAAAGCTAGCATTTTTTGTTTTTGGTGCAGTGATTAAACCTGTGGTCTCATGCATGCCAGGCAAGTGCTTTACCCTGAGCTGCAGCCCCAGCCTCTGGAGTCAATCTTTGAATCTTATCTAACTTCTTTATATGCTTCTCAAGCAGCTCAAAAGAGATGGAATTAATCTGTTTCCGTATAGCTAATGTTTTTATAAGGGATTCCAATAGGGAATACAGTCATGTCTGGAATGAGAATGTTGTTTGGAATAGTCTAGTAGAATTCTTTGCAATCTATGAGTTAAATGAGGTCACAAAGGTCAATGACGTTAATCAGTTAGTAATGATAGGCACATGCTTGTTCTTCTAAAATAAAAAGTTTTGCCCAATGACAGATCATTGGAAAGTCTGTAGCTTTTCTTTATTGAGAGCTGACATTTAACCTCAGGCAGCATTGTCTGGTGAAATTCACTCTTTAAAGGCAGTAAACTTTTTTCCTCCTTCACCAAATAACCATGGGACTTTTTAATGAACCAAGTTAGTGCCTGTTGGTCTGTGTTATAAAAAAAAAAAAGTAATAATGACAATGATTTGCTACAATGTTGGAAAATAGCTTGATTTAAAATATAATCATAGGCACTCGGCTAATCTTCCTAGAAAGGGGAAAAAATGAAGAGCCCAAATCAATGCACAATTAGAAATCAAAAAGCTAAAATCCTCATAGAGCCTGCTGAAATTCAGAAAATGATTAGCAAGTACTTTGCAAACCTGTACTTTAATAAATTAAAGAATTCAGAAAAAAATGGACAGATTCCTAGACACATATGAGTTACTGAAACTGAACCAAGATCATTTAAGAGCCTTGAATAATTCAATAATAGGCTATGAAACTCAAGCAGTGATAAAAAAATGTACCAATTAAGGAAAGCTCTGCTGGATTCACCCCTGATTTCTACCAGAGCTTCAGAGAAGATCCAGTGCCAAAATGTCTCAAACTCTTTAGTGAACTTGAAAAGGAAGGAGTGCCCCAAAGTCATCCTGAGGCTGCCATTACTCTGAGTTCAAAACCAGACAAGGATCCATGCCAAAATGAGAACTATAGGTAACCTAATGAACGGAGATGCAAAGATCCATGAGATACTAGCAAACAGAATGCAACAAATCAAAATGATTACACATGAAGATCAGGTTGATTTAATCCTAGGAATGAATCAAATAAACAGATATAATTCATCACAGAAACAAGGACAAGAATCACACCACCATCTTAATACATGGAGAAAAAAATCTTTGACAAAATCCTGTGTCTAGCCTACCATGCTGGCCCTGCCCCCGCGGTGCACTGAGACAGCAATTAACACTGGGTGTGCCTGTAATCCCAGCTCTTGGGAGGCCGTAAATAGGAGGATCACTATAAGTCTGATCTAGTAGTGAGACCCTGAACACCCTGTAGACCTTTCCCTAAAACATATAAAAAAAAGAATCCAGTGTCCATTCTTGATTAAAACTCTGTTGAAGGGCCAGCAAGATAGCTCAGTACACTAAGTGCCTGCTTAGGCAAGTGCAAGTACTGAGGTTTGATCCCAGGTACCATATGCCATGCCAGCCCCAGCCCTGAGCATACTGAGCCAGTGACTGAGTCTGAGCATGGTGGCAAATGCCTGTAATACCAGAGCTGGGGAGGCTGAAAACAGGAAGATCACTATGAGCCCAAGACACATAGTGAGACTGTACCAAATATGCTAAAATAAACCACTCTGGTAAATATATGTACAGTAGAACCTTATCTCAAACTGGTAAAAACTACTTATGACAAATCCACTAAAAATGACATGTTAAATAGGAGAAAACTGAAAACTTTTGCTCTAAAATCAGGAATAGTACAAGGTGTCCAGTCTTACCACTTCTGTTCAATATAGTTCTTGCAACTTAAGCCAGAGAAATCAGGCAAGAGAAAAAAGTACAAAGGTTAACTATAGGAAAGGAAGAAATCAATTATCCCTGTTTGTAGATAATACAATCTTTTATATAGAAGACCAAAAATTCCACCAAAAGACTCCTAGAACTAATAAATTCAACAAAGTAGCAGGATACAAAATCAATATGCACAAAATAAGTAACTAATCCCCTGGGAAAAAAGTTTTGAAAGCAACCCCACTGACAATAGCTTTGAAAATAATTAAGTGCTTAAGAATTAACCTAACCAAAGAAACAAAAGACCTTTAAAATAAAAATTATTAGTACTCCAAAAATAGAATTTGGAGAGAACATTAGAAAATTAGATGATATCTCTTCTTTCTAGGTAGGTAGAATCAGTATTTTCAAAGCAGCCATACTACCAAAAATTATATGTAGATTCAGTGCAGTACAGAAGAAAATATCAATAACATTCTTCACAAAACTAGAAACAAACAACCCTAAGTTTATAGGAAAGAGATCCAGAATAGCCAAAGCAATCCTGGGCAACAGAAGCAAAGTAGGAAACATCACAATCTTAGATTTCAAGTTGAACACAACAAAGCTACAGTGATTCAAAAAGAAAGAAAGAAAGATGGTACTGGTACTGGCACCAAGACAGACATGCAAATCAATGGAACAGAATATACAGTGCAGAAACACAACTAGACACTCAGCCATCTGACCTTTGAAAAAGGGACCAAAAACATGCTACAGAAAAAGTAGCCTCTTTAACAAATGTTACTGGGAAAAAAATAATTGTCCACATATAGAAGGAACTTAGATCCATGCCTCCCACCTTTTACTAAATCAAATCAAACTAAATCAATTATCCAGATATTAAAATAGAAACAATCTGTTGAAAGATAATGTAGATAAAACTCTTGCAGATATAAGCATAAGAAGGGAATTGCTGGACAGATCCAGCTGTACAAGAAACAGCACCAAGAATCAACAAATGGGATCACAACAGATTACAAAGTTTCTGCACAGGGCTTGGAGATAGCTCAGTGGTCTAAGTACCTGCCTTGCAAGTGCAAGGACCTGGGTTCAATCCCCCGTATGCCCTGCCAGTCCCAGAATCCTGGGCATATCCTGTCAGCCACTGAAACCAAGCATGGTGAGTCACACCTGTAATCCCAGTGCTGGGAAGGCTGAGACTGGAAGATCAGTACAAATCCAAGCTGCATAGCAAGACCCTATACCAAAATAAATAAATAAAAGTTTAATTTAAAAAGTTTCTGTACAGCAAAGGAAACAATCAAGAGAATAAAGAGACAAACTACAGAATGGGATTTTTTTTTGTCAGTTATTACTTCAGAGGAGGACTAATATCTAGGAAATATTTTTAAAAATCACAAGATCTAGATTCCCCAAAATAAAAATCCTGAACAAAAATGGGCAATTCAATTGCATGGACATTTCTCAAGTAGTGTAATTGGCCAATAATTATACAAGAAATGCTCAACATCTTTAACCACTCAAACAATCCAAATCAAAACAGCCCTGAGATTTTATCTTACCGAAGAAACAATGGCTATCACCACACACCCAAAAACAAATGCTGCCAAGGTACTGGGGAATGCTGGCACTGTTAGTGGGAATGTAAGCAAGTATAAACACTGTGGAAATCAATCTGCAGATTTCCCAAAGAACTAAAACTACAAATTCCATTTCATTCAGCAGCATCTCCTCTGAGTATTTTCCTAATGGAGTTAAAGATATTATAGTGATCCATGCACAGCCGTGCTTACAGCAGTGCAACTCACAATGTCTAAATCTTGGAAATGGCCTATGTGTCTACCAACAAATAATGGTAAAGAAAACGTGGTCTCTATACACAGTCAAACTGTACTCAGCAATAAAGAAGGATACTGTTAGTTATTTGTAGGAAGATGTCTATACCTTGACACGGGAGACAGCCAAGCCGCATTCTCCTGAAAAACAGAAATTCCTGATTCCATTTTCCCCGACCCTTTGGCTCTATCCACTGAGATATGCAGAGCTGGATATAGTGAAGCATCTGTTCCCTTAATTGGCCAAAAGACATGTGATCGAGTCTGGCCAAGGTGCCGGTGAGTTTCAGAATAGCAAGGTGGTAAAATGCAGGGGAGAATAGCCCCCATGTTGACCACTGGAATAGATGCTTGAGCAAGATCCTGTGAGATTCCTGGGACAAAACATAAAATAACATCTTAGCAGAGGCCATGGGACTCAAAGAAGATTATATTTTCCTGGCAGCAAAAAAACCAGCCTTGCAAATACCAAACTATGCACTGCACTGGTAAATGGAGAACCTCTGTGCCTGGTGCAAGAGTGTTCGGTCTCCCCCTGCAGGCATGCCTGCAAAGTTTCTCTTCCCTAACACTGCTGCAATCCCCAGAACCCTCCCTGACTGATACCAATAAAAGCTTTGAGCTCTAGGACTTGTGGCCTTGTGATCCACAGAGAACACTGGATCATCCCAGAACCAAATCTGCAGAATTTGCTCTCTTCGCCCTTCCTTTCATCTGTATGCCATAGTGTCAGGTGTGAGGCTGACACCCTCCAAGGGCATTTTGGTACCTTGAGACCATAATGTTGAAGTGAAATAAATCAAATGATTCCTGTTATATGAAAAAACCAAAATGTGAACAATTTAAAGCGCAAAATAAAAAGATGATAGAAAAGAAGGTAGTCCTTGTGGAAGTAGGAAAATTATCTGGAGTGGAGGCAGAGAGGAGAGGGTGGAAGAAAATAGAAGTAAAAAGAATGAAGATATGCAATGCACCAACTCCCCATGATAAATATTTTAGTTATGTATCACAAACATATACTAATAAAGAACTGATGCTGTTATATATTGTTGCTAGAACTGTGAAGTCAGAGGTGTTCTGGACCCAGTTTGTCCTGGATCACAGAGAAAATTATATACATTTCAGTAACTTCAAATCAGTAGCCTGAAATCCATCATTTCAGGAATGTCTACACCAAGAATTGGCAAGTTAGCATTTGGTATTAGTGGTATCATCCTTTCCTCCCTCACTCTTCCTCGTATTCCTTCCTTTCCGCATCCTCCTCCCCGATCTTTCCTGCAAAGCATTTAAAAAGTACTTGCTAGCATATCCCTCGGTACATGCAGTTATTTACAATAAACTAAATACATACCTAATTTCTGAACACAAATTTCACAGAAACAATGCTCCAGGAATATTCACATCTGCTTTATATCTAATAACCCAAATCAAAAAACACACCAGTCAGTCCTCAATGGGAAATAGCAAAAAATTTACTGTGGTCTGCTCATACATGGAATGGTTCTCAACAATAACAGAAACAAATGAATCACTGAATGCTTACAACAGGGTTGAAGCTCAAATACATTACACTGAGCAGAAACAATATATAAGAGGATACTGTATGGTTATAGTTACAAGAAGTTATAGAACAGCAAAACTAAGGTTCAAACAAAAAGGAGAGCGGTGGTGTGCACTGAGCAGTGGGGGTCAGGACTGAGTAGGAGCGAGAAGGAGAGTGCTTTCTGAGGCCGCGAAAGAGCTCTGTGCTTGTCAGGGACCCCAGCATGGATGTGCTGACATCTAGTCAGTGTTACGATGCTATCTGGAGGTAGGAATGGCACCAGGACAGAAGGCACTCACGAGTGGCATGGGTGGTGCCTTGTACAGAAGCCACTGGAGAGGCTGCTAGTTCTCTTTCTCTCCATCATGTGAAGATGCAATGAGAATTCTGCTGAGCTTTGCAACCTGCACGAAAGCTGCATCAGTCCCTAGTTCTGAACTTTGAGCCTCCAAAACCACAAGAAACACATTTCTATTTTGTATCAGCCACTCAGCACTACTTGAGATAGTAACTTAAAAGGAATTTGGGTTAGACCTATAGAAGCCTTTATCAAAGATCAGTGAATATATACTTTACATATAACACTTATATAATACATATATTCAAAAGAAACAAGCAAATGAATTTTAAACTCTAATAACTTGCATGTCGAAATGTTTAGATGAAATGTACTTATGTAACCTGCTTTGAACTCTATAAAAATAAGATGAATTGTTAGATGGACAAAAAGATGAGTACATAGAAGTACAAAATAACAAGTATACTAAAAAGTTAATGGGAGGGCCAGGGAGATGGCTCGGGGGAATAAGCACTTCCCTGGCAAGTACAAGGGCCTGAGTTCAATCCCTGGTTCCATCAAAAAAAAAAATTTAATGGGAAAAGCTAGGACACTGATACAGATGGTCATTATATTAGCTTTTTGGCAGGAATTGAACTCAGGGCCTCACACTTGCCGGGTAGGTGCTGTGCCACTGAGCTACATTCCTGGCCCTTGGGTAGTCATTATAAATTCTTAACTTTTCTGCATTATTGAAACTTCTGATAAAATATTAGAGAACATCTTTGGAAGGTAGCATTCATTGCTCTTATTGGCTGAGTGCTTAACAGTGCCAGGCACTATGCTAGATGTTTTATAAGCATTATCTAATTTACTTTTCACAACCACTCTGAATGAGATGCTATCACAATTCCTATTTTAGTAGCAATTAAACTAAGGCTTAAGGAAAATAAGGTCCCTTACCCAAAATGCAACAAGGAAATAAGGAATGACCCCAGCTTAGACTTTTAACTATGCATTATAGAAGTTTCTCCTCTGTATAGGAGAAATAGAAGAAGAAAAATGAACAAAAGCAGAAAAAGGAACACAGCCTAAACTGGTAATGAGCGAGAGATGGTAAGATTTGCCCAGAGTTCCAACTTCACCCAGCTTTGGGGCCTAAACTATATTCGAGCTTAGCTACATCATTTGTGGGCCCTGGTGTGAAATAAACATGGTGAATCCCTTGTTCAAAGTTCTGCTGGTAGTTGCAAGAAGATAACGGCGAAGTACCAAAACTAAGTGCAGGACCCTTCAGAGAGCCTGCTCTCCCCGTGGACGCTCAGTCACCAGCCCAGGACATAGCCCCTGAGCACCAGAACTGTGTGATTGTGATTGCTATCAATTTCTCCAAACATCAGATAACCCTCACCTGCGATTTGTTTTTCCTGTCTTCCCCTCCTGGTGTCAGGGATTTTAAGCAAAAAAAAAAAAGGTAAACTCAAACCTTGGAGGTCATGATGTCTGAATACTGAAGCTGTAGTAAGTCTCCATAAAAGACTGTTTTGTGTTCTTGCGCAAATCAAGACACATTAGTCATAAAAGGTACTGATCTTCCTCGCAAGTGGGCCGTCATCGATGCAGCTGGGAAATGCGGATGGAGCATCCTACAAAGGCAAACAGGTTTCAGAGAGGCTGGCTTTGTCACCGGCGGAATGGATCAGTTCTCCATCATTCCCCTCCAACTCCAGAAGCTGCCAGGCAGTCACAGAATGTCTCCATTTAATGTAGCTGCCTTTTACCCTCAGGATTTCTAACCAAAGAGTGCATTTGTACTTTAGAAAATGGAGACCATGGCACCAGTTTGAAAGTGTTTTAAAAAATAAAACTCCCATCTATTTCCAGGCCACGACAATTCAGCAGCTTAGTTGTTTCCTGCCCGGGCTGTTGCTGTAATCAGTAATTCTCAGACAGACATAAAACACAGTAGTTTTGCTATGGATAATAGGCTGCTCATCCACTGAAAAGACTTCTGTATTTTTTCATGTACTGTACAAAATGCTTCATTTTTCCTAGAATCAAAATGACAAATCCTTGCACATCACAATTTTGCTGACTGTCTCAGGAAGCTGAAAAATAAGGTCACTAGAATGGCTGGGAAGACTTTAAGAAACCCAGGCTAGAGAAAAGGCAGGGAAGACAGGATTGGCCTCCCCTTTCAATCTGCGCTAGAGGCAGCAAGGGTTATTCAAATTAAAATGATTGCTCTGCTAGCTTTTTATAATGCCACATTCAAAAAGGATGCCCCAAATTTCTAGAATATAAAATTTCTCTGTATGAAAGCCTTCAAGAACTTTTGGCAAAAGAAGGAGCTGTTTTGAGGCTTTCCAGGAAGTCTTTAATTTTAAAATGGAGGAATCATTTGAACTAGGAACAGAGGACAGACATCTATTTCACAGGGTGATTCCATAGCAATTTCTGGAGCTGCTGCCTCATTTAAGGATACAAAAGCCATTTTGTGAAACACAGAAAGCCAGTGTGCTTCTGCGGTGACTGCGAGGCCAGCTGCTGTCCTTTTGGAATGTGAAAAAACTACGCATTCTCAAGTAAAATGTTTCTCCTTTGCAGACTCTTCAACATGTCTGAAAATAAGTCAAGCAACTGAGCCTCACCAGGATGGCTGGGTGACCTATTTGGATCAAAGTCCGTGAGATTTTGGCAGGAACTGAGAACCAGAGCAGGCAGAATCCGTGAGGGTTTTTAATTTGGAGAATTCTCCAACATTAGGGTGAGTCCTCCAGGAAAGCCAGCAGACAGAGGGGAGACCCTGGGGTGGCTGCTCTGAGGAGTGTGAGCTGACAGCACACACCGCTGGCAAAGGCTGTGCTGCAGACGCAGCTGGAAGCGTGTGTGTGTGTGTGTGTGTGTGTGTGTGTGTGTGTGTGTGTGCTCGGCTTTGCCCATCTCGGAGCAGAGCTCGCCACTGCCACCTGTAAAGTGCACAAATGGGTCATTCTCCAGGACTGGACGTGCAGTAGATAAGGTGTCTGACTGTAAATAGACCAATTTTTCACTACTCTTGTTTTTTTTTTAGACAAGTAGCAATGTCTTTAGAAACCACTTATCTATTTTTAAATTCTATTTCTGCTCTCAGCTAATCTGAACTGGGAGGTGGTGAGAACAGCCTCTTAAGTCGGATGGGAAAATGTGTATTTTTAAAAGAAGTGTAGTAAGATAGGAATCTACATCACTAATATTTTTTAAATATTACCATTCTTACCTTGCTGTTTTTCTACGAATTGCTAAATTGGGAGAGGGCAAAGCTGGTTGGAATCCCACCTCCATGGGTTAATAATAAAGTGCAATATGTGCAGCAAGTATTTATCGCTAGACTTTGGTTTTCCTCCTTTGCAGAATGGAGAGTAGGATGCTACCTTGTTCGTGTAGCATGAGGATGAAATAAGACAATGTATGTAAGGCACCATGCACAGGCCATGCGGAGAAGGCACTAGGGTTGCTTTTGTCTCCCTCTCACCTTTCCTTCCCCTTAACAAGTTACTGGAATTCCTGTACCACTCAGCTCTGCTGCCTCCTGCATGCATGCTAATGATAGCCTGAAGGTAGTTTGAGAGTTTTAACAATCTCAAAGTTATTCTCGTCAGTAGGTACAGTGGGTAATAAATCCAGCTTGGTAATCATTCCGGACAGTTTTGACACTGGAAAATCCCACTGGCAGCTTTGCATAACAAAAGGTCAAGATATCAGCCTCCAGAGGAGAAAATAAACTTTGATCACTCAGCTCAAAATTCAGTATTTCCTAGTTTTTCCTTTCAAATGAAGCCTGCTGAAGTGCCTACAACTGCTTTCTACCAACATTTAATTCATATTTCTAACAGGCATGAGTAGGTTAGCAAGATCTTCCCTCAGAGAAAACAAAGGGACCAAGCCACAGGGCACACTACCTGGGCTGAAGCTTCCACTGGGTGACCCTTGAACTTGACAGCCAGCACCCCTCAAGGCCTTGATTCCCAAGATTTTAAAGAGGGTAACAATAGCACCAGTTTCACCTTATCAAATTGTTGTTAGAATTCAATATATCTATGACGTAAAGCACATAGAATAACACCTGGCACATAAGTCTCTTTGTGAAAAAAAGAATCTAAAACTATGTTCTGGTTGAATTGTGTAGTTTGAAGACGCACTGAGTAATCATCAGACTTTATTATCATGATCTTTTTGTCCAACATCCACCAAGCACTTCCTCCTGCTGAGTTCTTATTTGTACAACTCAGAAGGAGCATTTGACAATCAGAGCATCTGTGTGTCTGGTCCCTCCTGCCGTCCTCCTGGAGAGCTCATCCAGCCTACCACGTAGGTTTCTATCTTTACTCTGTTCTCAGGGGAACTGGTTCAGCCCCATTTCCTTTCTTTCCCTCTGAGATACTGCTTTCTACATTAATGTCTACATCGTCTTTTTTCTCACCCTCTTAGCTTGAAAAAGATACCATAGAGGTTTTTTGAGAAGCTTTACACATGTGGAAGTAGCTACTGCAAGGCCCTCAGGAATGGATGATTTTGAGTAATTGAGGTCAGGTACGCTTTGGAGGCCACAAAAGGGAACTTGGATTTTATTCCAACTGTGATGGGAAACCATGCAAGGAAAGTTTCGTGTTTAGGGTAGGACACCCTTGAGTATGTGTCTGTTTGCTGAGGAGAGAAACCAACAGGCCTCAGAGGATAGCTGGGTAGCAGCGATTCTGCTCCTGAACTGAGTTCTAGTTCCACAAGGTGGAGAAAGTACAGAGCTCTTTACCAGGACCATGGCCAGGCCTTTTGCTCTGGCCTTGCCTGTGTTCCTGGTGTCCTCTCTCTCTCTCTCCCTGATGTAACTCCCTGCTCTGTACAGGTACTTCCCATGGCAGGTCACACAGCAATGAAGCGCTACCCACAGGCTTGCCAGGATTGGTGAGTGTGATGCACCTTTATCAGTCATCCAGCAGAATGTGGGCTCCAGAGATGATGAATATGTGACCCAGCCAGTGCTGAAATCCAAATGTTCATTCTGGGACACATATGCATTTACTGGAACTGACAGTGGAGGTCCTGGTTTTACAACATTCAGTTCAAAATGCTCCAGGTACCATTTGGATGGATGTGCACTTAGGTACACACATCAACGAAGGGAGAAAATTTTTGATAAAACAAACTAACTTGTGATACCCAATGACCAAATGACAAAAGCACTTACCTGCCCATACTCTAAAGCATCTCAGTAATTACTTACCTGTTTGGAATAATCATTTATCTGTTTCTTTAGTAGAGAGCTACCCACCATTGAATTCTACCTAAAGTGTTTCCTTTCAGTTCATCTTCAGCCCAAACTGGTATGACTGTTATAGTGTTGACTTGTTCCTGCTTTTGCTTTGGCAGATTTCACCACTGCTACACAACTCAAAACATCACAGCACAGAATATTGGCATGTGCTCACTGTACTTCAGCCTTCCAGCTTCCTTCTTTCCATCTCAGATTTTGAAATGATTCAGACCAATGATTGAATGTTTGTTACAACATGATTCTTCATAAGATCACTATTATGAGCTTTATAAATGGATGTCAATGATAAGATTACTTCATTTCTGCCAATAGACTCTAAAATTTTATTTTTAACTGACACATAATTATACATCTTTAGGATGTGCAGTATAATAATTTTAGATGCATGTATACAGTGTGTAATGATCAAATCAGGATAAGTAGAATTTTTATCCCCATAAGCAGCTATCACTTCTTTGTGGTTGTAGCCTACAAATTCCTCTCTTAGTTATTTGTAACTAGGTGAAGCTCTTGTGAACAATAGTCACCACACTGTGCTGTAGGGCACAAAAGCTTATTCCTATGTAAGTCTACTCTGGCACCCACTGTCCAGCACCCACTGTCCCCCACCCTCCTGTCCTTCACACCTCTAGTGATCACTACGTGACTCACTTTTATGAGACAAATCAGTATAGCTTCCTTTTATAAATGAAAGATGTGGTGTCTGTCTTTCTATGCCTGACTTACTTTACTTAACATAATGTCCTTCTGGGGGGCCAAGGAGATGGCTCAGGGAATAAGTGCTTCTCTGGCAAGGGCAAGGGACTAAGTTTAATCCGCAGTTCTGCCCTCCCCGCAAAAAAAGATGTAATGTCCTCCTGATCCCTCCATGCTGCTGCAAACGATGAGATTTTTTAAATTAATTTTATTGAGAAAAAAATTGCAATGAGACAGTTTCAAAACAGGTTGGTAAGAGAGTTACAACAATTAATACATTGCATATTGTTGCCTTTGTAGTAGTCATTCATAGCACAAGATGCAGACATGATATCCTGTCCAAACACTATTAGTAAAGATCTTTATTCTTATTGAATTAAGAGAAAGTAACTATATATCTATCCTAACTATGTTTGTATATGTAGATACAAAATTGTCTTTTATTTATATCTCCTTTTTTGTTTAGTTTTGGCAGAGATGGGTATTCCATTGTCATCCAAATATGGTAGGGGCATGAAGTCAGCAAAATATTCCAATATAGTCCAGTAGTCCACAATAGTAGTGGGTTATCCAAAGGACTGGCAATGTCCTAATCTGTTGACTTGAGTCTTCCACAGCTCAGCATATTAACACGGCTTCATTTTTCACACTTTGTTTCTACACTTTTCTGCTGGATGGTTAAGACCAAGATTAAGCAAGACCTATATAACAAGAAATGTAACTTTTGTATCTGACAAGGTCAGTCCAGTCCCCTCAGGACTTATCTCGAAACCCTGTGTGGCACTTTGTAGATCCTTTGTCAGTGTCAGCCATGTGGATGAGTCACAGCCATTGCTTGACCAATTTGCTCTCTCTGAAAGCCTGAGAGAATGCTTTCTGTCCATGTGACTATCCTTAGGCAAATTCTACATTATTGGTCACATTCCTCTGTGGCCCCATAATCTCCTTGATCAGAAAATTTGGGACACAACTGAGTTAAATGATGTTAGAGCATAGGTTCTCCTATGTCCTGAGTCCTCACTGACCTTCAAAGGCTAGGGCCAGAATGTTGGCTGACCTTGCAGCCCTTACTTTTCCCTAATTTTTGATCAGCAAACTTAAGTTGTTAACTCTCGAGAAGAGAAGCTTATTATTATCCTACAACATATGCAATTGGTTTTAACCTCACTATCTGTCTGAATATCAAACATCTTAGGCATAAGATGGAACATGTATTTTCCATCAAGTATTGATATCTTAAACTTTAAATCTCTGCAGAATATGGAAAATTAGAAAAATAAAACAATATTTTTAAAAATATGAATAAACAGTTACAAACTTTTACACAGAAATTAAGAAATCTAACCATATACATCATTGTAACAAGACAGCCTTGCAACATTTTTTTTCTTGTCTCTTTTTTCATTTATTACATTTTTTAAAAAAATTTACTTGACATACAGTCTGGCCATGATTGGTATGTCATGACAAGTAGTATGTATTTAGAAGACCAGAATGACAGGCACTCCAAGCATGACCCCACTATTACACATTGCTGTCTTCGGTGCAGATGATCAGTTCACAGGTATCAGCATATACAGTTAGGCAGGGTTAGAATCCCACCAACTTACCCATCTTGTGTATATAAATGTATGCCTTTGCCTCTGTCATGCTTCCTAGGTTTTCTCCTTGCCCTCTTTTCATTGTCTAATCCTCAGGTTCTCACTTTCCTTTTAATTGTGTTATACCTTTCTATTTGTATTTCCTCTTTTGAGTTCTTATACTAGGAAGACTATACAATATTTACACATGTGGGTCTGGTTTATTTCACTTATGAGTATATCATCAAGTAGCATCCACTTAAAGAGGAAGGCTTCAACTTTATCATTATTTATATCTGAGTAATACTCCATTGTATAAAAATACCACAACTTTTTCATCCATCCTTCACATGACAGGCATCTTGGTTGGTTCCAAGATTTGACTATCACAAATCGTGCTGCTATAAACATAGGTATGATATAACATTTTGAGTTTTTTTAAGGAGTGTCCACACTGATTTCCATAATGGTTGCACCAGTCCACATTCCCATCAGCAGTGGAGAAGGGTTCCTTTTTCCCCACAGCCTCTCCAACATTTGCTGTTAGTTAATTTGTTTATGATAGCCATTCTTTGTGGGGTGAGATGGTATCTCAGTGTTGTTTTAATTTGTATTTCATGGATGGCTAGTGATGTGGAGCATTTTTTCATATATTTATTCACTTCTTTAATTTCATCTTCTGAGAAGTATGTGTTCATCTCAGAAGCTTAGTTCTGGATAGTGTCTTTAAATTTTGGGGCCCTTATGTATTTTAGTTCTTTATAAATTCTAGAAAGCAGACTTTTGTCTGAGTGCTTATTAAGGTTTTTTCCAAATTTGTGGGTTGTCTTTTCACTTCATTAGTAATTTATTTTAATATGCAAAAAAAATTCAATAAGAGGAGGTTTCAGCTGTTAATTCTTTCAAGTATTACCTGTATGATTTGGTTTTTGTTCATGAACTCTTTGCCTACCCCTGTTTTCAAGAGTTCCTCCTCTTTCTCTTCCAGGACAGTGAGTGTTTCTATTTTAATGTTTAGATCTTTAATTCATTTTGACTTTAGTTTACTGCACGATGATAGACCTGGGTCAAGTTTTAGTTTTTGGCATGTAGAGAGCCAGTTTTTCCAACACCATCTGTTAAAGAAGCTATCTTTCTTCTGCTGATCATGTTTTCCCCTCTGTCGAAGATCAGGTGGCTGAGTGTGTTTCTAGAGGCTTCTCCATCTTCTAATCTACTCCATTGATCCTCAGGTTTATTTCCTTGCCAGTATCATGCTGATTTTACCATGGTAGCTTTTGTAGTATAATTTCAAGTCAGGAATTCTAATGCCTCCTGCCTTGTCTTTGTTGGCCAGGATTACCTTTGCTATTCTAGGTCTTTTCTGGTTCCACATAAATTTTTGGAATGATTTCTCTAGGTCTGGAAGGTATGTTGGTGGTAGTTTGATGGATTGCATTAAATCTATACCTTAATTTTGAGAGTTTGGCCATCTTCACGATGTTGGTTCTTCCTATCCAGGAGCAGGGAATATCTTTCCATTTTCTGAAATCCTCTATGATCTCTTTTTTCAGAGTACTATAATTTTCCTTGAAAAGATCTTTGACTTCTTTAGGTGAGATTATTGTTTATGGATGAGTAATATTCCATGGAGATATATGGTACAGTATTTTAAGCATTCACTACCAATGAACATTTTAGTTGATTTGTTTGGTCATTGTAAATATTGTTGAAATAAACTCTGTATCCCTTTGATATTGTCCATGAGCCCTTAAGGACTTAGTTACATCACACACTTAATAATTCAATGATGAGGTATTTGTTATATAACAACAAGATTCTTTTTTTTTTTTTTTTTTTTTTTTTTTAGGAACCGGGGATTGAACTCAGACCCTTGTGCTTGCCAGGGAAGCACTTATTCCAATGAGCCATCTCCATGGCCCCTTATATAACAACAAGATTCTGATCAATATATAACATACATGAAAAGCAAAATAGTCTTGGCTGCCATATTGACCATCCAATCTATTAGTTTAACTAAGAAACAAGTTTACAACTAACATAGAAAACAATGAGCCCTATGACCTGTGAAATTAACATTTGTGCTATTCCTATTTGCAAATGAACCCTAAAAGGACAAGTCACACAAAGACCTGTCAGTTTACTGGTAACTTGATGCGTAGTATGCAGTTTTCCTGTCCTCTACTCACTACATATAAAAATTTCACTAAGTAAAGGAGCTCATTTAATTTTTCAGTTCCACCTGACTGCATTCTCTAATCAAACTTAAATGTTCCTACAGTAATAGTATGTTTTTATCCATTGCTACATATATTGGCCATTTTTTAATTGCTCTAACAAAATGCATTAAGCAAGTAGTGTATAAAGTAAAAAGATTTCTTTAGTTTATAATGCTGAAAGCTGAAAGTGGAAAATAAGGCAGTCCTCTACTGAGGTCCTCGTGCAGTGAGTATCACAAGGGCAGGAGGGCTTGCAGAAGAGATGACATGGTGACAAAGAGAGTCAGAGGTGGGAGGGGCAGACATCTTTTTGTAAAACTCATTCCAATGAGAACCCTTTCCAGGGGGCCAACATCAACACCGTCTGAGAATCAGTGACCTCTTTATCTTGCACGAAGCCCTGCTCTTTCAAGGTTCCATCACCTTCCAACAGTACCACATTGGAAACCAAGATTCCATTACATAGACCTTGGGCAGTAGACCACATCATGAATGCTTCCCTCATTCATGCCAAGGCATTGCTCACCAGTGTGAGGTGAGCCTTGCCTGCTTGTACCAGCAACAGAAGTTCTTGCCTTCTGTGGGCCTTCCCATGCTAAAAAGCTTGGTGTTATTGTTTGTGTCTAGTTGTCCCCCCAAAGCCTCATACAGTCATGGATTGGGGACTTCTAGAGTTTGAGATTGATTCATGATCAAGGCTAGGATTATGGGTTTTAGTACTGCTGGGATTATGGGTGTGAGTTCTTCACCCAGCCTGGGGCACATAGAGGGGAAAGACTTCCTCTCTTGTGGCCATTGTTGTTGCTCCTCCTCCCTTTGCATTCTCTGCTCCTTTCCACTGCCATGAACAGCTGCCCTCTGCCCTGTGCCACTCCGCCGTGGAGCCAGCTGAGTATGGACTGAAACCTATAGTGACTGTGAGCTAAATAAGCCTTTCCTTCCTTCAGTTTAAGTGTTGGGTATTTATCCCATGTATAAGAGAAGAGTAAGTGAGACACTTGACCACCCTCCCCAGCCTCCACCTGGCTCTGCTCACTTTTCTGCCTGGCCTAGTGCACTGTCTCCTCTTGCACTTGTATCCTTGCTCCTGTCCCAAATGAAGCTGTTCTTTCACTCCCATACCTGACAAAATTCAGTCATCTCTGTGGCCTGGTAGGGTGCTGTCTCTGCTTGAGTTCAGTTATAATGACATATATTATAGCAGCTGGTTCAAGCAAATAATATTTAATTGTCAGTACTAGGTACTAACCTCTAAA
>PVKA01026329.1:0-31852 GCA_004027165.1 Ctenomys sociabilis | reverse complement strand
CTTGAGTTTTGACTTAAATAAAAACATTTTAGTGTCCAAATATACCTTTTTCTAATTTTGTGATTTCATAGAGTAAGTTTTTTTCTTGTATCTCTTCCTGTTATTTTAGTCTGGGACATTTATTGTGCAACATAACCAACTCTACAATTACCCTTATTTGAAACCTATCTTGACTTCTCCAATGTAAACTATCTTTTTAAAATATATTTTTTCATGCAATTATTAGAAAAATCAAACTTCATTATTAAACTATTTTCCATGAGTACAGAATGCATTTGTATCATTTTCTGTATGTTGTGTTTATAACTTGCAGAGTGTGTTTATAAATCATGTATAATTGAAATATAATGATTAAACTATTTCAGTGTAGCCTACATACATTCTCAGTCTTACCAATCTATGCCTTTTTCTGTGTCTCTTACTCTTTATCCTCTCCAGTTCTCCACTTTTCTCTCCACTGATGTTTTCAGTAAATGTGACTCTTCATTCACAAATTCACAAGTGAAAAATGTATAATTTTATTTTCATGGAAACTCATTTCTTCTTTTGAGGCAGCTATCATTAATTGGTAAAAATGGAACCTTCTTTTGCAAAATATTGCTATTTCCATTAGGGTCATGTCTAAGAGACACTGGGCTTAGATACTAAAGTTTTGGGACAGGAAAGAAGTCAAGTGGCCCATCTGACCCTTGTTCTTCACTGTCACAGATCACTACTGATCTGTTCCTCTTTTCTATTTGCTGTGGCCCATTGAAAACACTTGGTTGTTTCAGTTCCTTTTGTAACATGTTCAGGAGCTCAGAAACCATTCAGCAGCTCATGTGCGGTCTAGAGCAATGGAAAAACAGTCAACACTTTATCCTGCTTCTAGAACAGACACTATCCTGCTGTTCCCTTGGTCCCACTGATAGATGCAAGAATGTACTTAAGCTCCTCTACTTGCTCACCTAAAAATAGGATGTCAATAATTCAGGGCATTTTTAGCCATCTACCACACTCACCATAAGTTTTGGAGGAATTGTTGAGATGTTTGAGTACAGAAATCTACAGCAAGGAAAAGGTTGTACAGCTCCTCTTCTGTAGGACAGCAGTAACTTATCACCAGCAATCTCTCCTGGCCTGTTTGAGCTACAGAAGACAGAGACTTTAGGGAATGTTCCAGAAGGCAAGCACTGTTTTCTTTCCTGAATCTCTCTGTTGCTTGAAAGAAAATGATTGAAGAAAGGAAATGAGCACAGTATGATCAACTATCATATAGGAATGAGTATTACCTAATTTCTCAAATCCTATTTAAGTACATACATGCTCACACCCACATTTTAATTCAAATGTAGTGTTATTTATTTATAATTAATCAGTATATTACATTAATAGTACTCAAATATTTTAATTAATGGAAATTCATGCACATTAAAATTTTGAACATGTGCCCATGTATTTATATTTCTTCATTGGTGACATGCAGGTACTATGTATGATAGCACAATGTCCCAATTAAACTACTTACCTATAGTCCTCTATATATTAAAAGATAATAGATAATAAAACAATATTTTAGATTATTTTATCAATTTGTAGTAGTACTTATGTTTGTTTCTCACTATAGTCATGAATTCCAAGGTTTTGGAATTATTCTAGTCCATCTGTAATTTTATGAAATAGAGACCTTTGCTTTCTAGGCTGGCCAAATAGCATGAATAATAAAGATACCTCTATTGTCTTAATAATTTTTTGTCTGTTTTGGGAACCACAGAAGAGCATAGTTTATCCATAGATAAATTTCCATAGTAAGACTTTTTAATTATCTCATCCAGAATCAGCTCTCATGGATTAATGTGATGAAACTGTTGTTTCTTACTTGGTGAGGTATCAGTATCAGATATCAAAAGTAAGATAAGTTTTAAATTTCAAAATGTGTTATATAAGTAAACATAATTTTCTACTAGCATTCTTGGGGTAAGTGATATATATCAATAACTATAATTTACATATGAGGAAACTGGGATTTAAAATGCATACCCACCCATCAGATCTGGGTCACAAACCTTGGTCAGCTCTTACTGGACAATGCCCACTCTGTGGTTCTGGACTTCTGGAGTTGTACAGTACTTCTTGTTGCATGGTTTGCTCATAATTTCTTTTACTGCATAGTGTTTAAGCCCTCAGAGTTTTCTAAACTAATAGAATTTTCAATCAGATCATCAGCTCAATAAATAGATATAAATGTGAAACAATGAAGGCTCCAATGTGATCAAGGATCATAGCTTGGTTACCTCCAACTGAAAACGATCTTTATGGAAATTAATGAATTTCATAAATCCAGTGGATGTAATACTATGCCGAAATTCTCTTAACAGCGAGACTCATTAGCCATGCCGTTCCACAGTGTACAGGTGTAATTATGAAACATATCACCAAAAAAGGGTTATTTGGTAATGACTGCAGGACAGCAGAAACAGGATGTGTTCTGGGCACACGGTTAGATACCTACTTACCCACCAATCTAATCTAGGAGCAAAGAAAGCAAAATTTGATTACTATGAGATATTCTACTATAGAAGCTTAAGAATTATCAGTGTGTTTACAAAATATTATGCCAACCCACTGTATTTATAGGATTCTATTAAATATTACAAACATTAAATTTAATCAAATCCTTTTTGTCCTTCCAAGGAGACAAAAATGACTGGCAGAATGCATAGCAGTTTATTTTCTTCGCTTTTCTGAGATTTCTTAAATATTGAATTCGCATTTGATTACAATGAGTTCTATTTCATCAGTAATTGCCAAAGAGCTGGGTGTGACTATTCTCTTATTTTAATAGCTCAAGCAAATTTACTCACAAGTGGAGTCTTTGAACTTATAACTACAATGCATTATAGATGAGAACTACGTACACTGAGATGTTAGTAATTCTCTACTAACATTCTTGTTGAAATATTTAGCACATTGCCCTACATTTTACATATCTCTAAAATATTTCTATTATTTTTTTGGCATTACAAAGTGATTTCTGTGAACTAACTGTGGTAGAACATAATTAGAGAAATTTAAATGTTTTGAATATAGCTCTGAGCTGGACTAAGAATAACAATAGCTTGGATACTCATTTGTTCTAAATACTGGACAAATTATTTGATTTCTGAGCATCAGATAATATTTTTTCTGGATCAGATCTGCAGTCAGGGCCTTTCATATCCTTCATTCTATGCCGATTACCAAATATACAGTGTAAAGATACTGTAGGTGCATCTCATATACTCAATAAATATGTATTAAACAGCTTAATAAAACAAAAAACACACACATAATACTGAGTAATTATAATTCCCTTTGTAAAAATAAGATCTTATATTAAAATCACTCATCTTAACCTGACAAAAATGTCTAAATTTCTATCTCTGCCATTAAACTTTAGGTGTCCCAGGCTCTGTTTTCTTGTGTGAATGCATAAAATAGGCCAATCTTAATGACTATCACTTGTGTCAAAGGTTGCATCGCTAGTAGTCTTGACAGGATGACAGAAGCAAAATATGAAAAAAAAATAATGACTGTGTAATCAGAGTACAATTACATTACAGGATGCTATAAATATGGAGTCTGTTCGCCTTTTATGTATTTTTTGCTTGGCTCAAGAATAACTACATAGACTGGCAAGATAGCTCAGCACACTAAGTGCCTGCTTAGGCAAGTACGGGGATCAGGGTTTGATTCCTGGCACCACGAGCTACTCTGGCTGCAACCTGGGGCATGCTGAGCCAGCAACCGTGTCCAGGCGCGGTGTCACATGCTGGTAACTCCGGCTCTGGGGAGGCTGAAAACAGGAGGATCACTAAAAGTCCAAGCAGTGTGCCTAAACCTTGTAAAATAAATAAATAAATAAAAAGAATACACAAAAGGCCCAAATGGAGTATTTCTTGACAAAATAGGTTGCTGTCGACATTACTATTTTATGACCAAGAAGGAATTGAAATGATGCCACTAACAAAGTTTCACAGTTGTTAAGCTTGAAATTTCCTCTAACATATATTTTATAAGAATATTTTCTAGGGGCCAGAGAAATAGCTTAGTGGAACGAGTGCTTACCTGGCAAGCGCAAGATCTTGAGTGTGATCCCTGGTACTACCAAAAAAAAGGTATTTTTCTTATGCTTTGATCACTTTCAGCTCTGCCTACCTGTCTTTTCTTCCCTTTCAGTACTTATCATTTACACATTTCTCTAATTATCTGATTTCTGAAACATTATTTACATTGTTTGGAGGCAAAATAATTTTGACTCCATAATAACCTTGACTCAATAATCCTGACTCAATTCAGCATGGAAATATTTTATAGAAAAATAGAAGTTATGAAATCCTCCAACATTTTGAGCAATTTGATCCAGTTAGAAGAATTGCATAAAGGAGCATCATTTCAAAAGAAGTAAATCTAACTGACAAGATCACAGTACATTTCTAAGAATTCTAATGTAACTGAAACTAAGTGTATTTGTTATGGTCTGTGTCTATATCTCCTCCCTCAAAATCTTCATGCTTGCATAAGAACATTGAAAGAAACAAAAATTATATGGAAGGACAACCACCATAAGAGGGGTCTGTAGAGTTGGTGATTGATTCAAGCCCCAATGCTGGGAGTTACACCCACCTTGAGTGTGGTAGCCTGTGTATAACTTCTCTCTCTCCTTTTTAAAAAAAAATATTTATTTATTTAGATATTTGATATGGAGTCCTACTGTGCAGTTTGGACTCATAGCAATTCTTCTGTCTCAGCCTCCCAAGCATTGATAGTATAGGTCTGTATGCTACCACATCCGGTTTCGGTGCCAGCACGGCATGTGGTACTGGGGATTGAACTCTGGTCTGTGGGCTTGCTGGGCAGGCGCTTAGACTGCTGAGCTATCTCCCCAGCCTTAGTGTTTCTGTTCATTTGTTCCTTTTTTGCTCTTGCTGAGTTTGCTGCTTTCTGCCACCATGAAATGCTGCCTTCTGTCATATGCCATGCTGACTTGCAGCCAGCTGAATAAGGCTGAAACTTACACAAACTGTAGCTAAATCAAGCTTTCCTTCCTTAATTTTGGGTGTTATATATTTTGTCTCAACATGAAGAAAAAAAGAATCAAGACAGAAGCTGGTTACTGGAGACTCAGGTCAGAGCCTGCATGGAAGTGCTCCTGGTTAAGATGAAGCTAAGGGGGCTTCTATTGATAAGGACAAGGGTGGTGTAATAGACCGAAGATATATTGCAAAAAAGAAAGAAAAAAAACTTATGGAAGGAAGGACACAAACTTACACCTGATTCTAAAGATGCATTCTATTTCATTACTTCAAATAAATTATAATTCATGAAAATAGAAATTGAACAGACCAAAGAATTAAAAATGTTTTTTCTAGTCAAAAGCCCAAGAAGACTGGAGCAGCCATGTGGGCCCAAGGGCGGCACTCGAAGACTCTCAGTAGGCATGCTTCAATAAGACATCCTGCTTTCTAGAAAAGGCCTCAACCAAAAGATCAGGTTTGCGGAAATCATTGAAAAGAAATAGCCAAACTTACAAGAAAGTTGCCTCGGGTTCTAGGTAGCCTTACTGTGCCCCTTCTGAGTTGATTCTGCTTCAGATCACAGTCGCACGAGGCACACGAAGTGGAAGGAAAGGGCCAGCTGAGCGTTCATAGCCGACCCACAGTGGCCATTCTATGCGATGCTTCCTCCACTGTCAGCACTGCAGGTAGAAATCATGCTACAGATATTTCCAGTGAGAGATTTGGAAAGTGCACCTTACCCATGACTCACGACTCTCCCTCCAGAGAACATCTGAACTTACTATCAAGATACTTGTAACAGAAAGTGGGAAGCCGCTGGGGTCCTTCTCCTGCTCACTGTTATCTTATTCAGTGACACCCTGACATTTTAAATGAGCCATTTGATGATGTTTTAATTTAGCTTTCCAACTCCAGGAATAATGTTAAGAAATTCTACTTACTTAATTTATTTATTTTTAGCTTTAAAGAGGAAAAACAAGAACAAAAACCAGAACAAATAGAAAAAAAACAAAGACACAAAGCAATATAAGACAGTCCAAATGGTGCAGAATTTCAAAACAAGAATGGACTATTGACATTGGTTGTTGATTATGAATTGTTATTGTCAAATTTGTTGTTCAGACTACCAGATACAGATATGTAAGACTGATCAATTACACATTAATTCTTCCTTCCAATAAACCTTAATTTTTCCCTTGTCCTTTTTACTTATTTTTAATTTATTTTGAAGAGTATAATAATAATACATAAGACATTAAAAATGCTATATATTTAACTGAACAAGATGAAAGACACTCAGTTGTGGATGAGATATTGTAGATTGTTATCCTCAATGTAGTTGCTCAGATTGGAGATATTAGCATCCAGCATTAGTCAAAGTAAAAACTTTAAACATTAACTACTACTAAAAAACTGACATAAATTAGTAGTACAAAAATAAGTCATTTCTCCACATATTTGTTGTAGTTATAGTCATTTCCTTGAATACTACAATTTCTGCAAGGTAATAAAATAGTAATGCAGTAGGGAACAAAACAGAATTGTGGGCTGTTCTTAAAACACTAGGAATAAAAGGCAAAGGTTTTCACTATATACTAATATTTTGGTTCAAAAGAAAACATAGTGTTTCATTCATTACCACTCCCACTATATAATTTCTTTCCATAGTACAATAATGTCATTTCTCTGTAATATTATACAGATTGAAAATTTGCCATGTAGTTTGCTCTTATTTTGGTTCACTGGATGCTGAACTTCATAAGCACTGTTTAACATATAATGATGAACACATTATTTTAGAGTTATAGTTGTTCTCCAACAGTTGGAGATATAAGCATATTTGGAATATGTGTATGCACGGTTGTCCTTCTGTATTTATGGATCAGGCACTGGTGGTTGAATCAAGATGTATACCAGAACTACTTTTTAAAAAATACTGATTTGACAATAAAAAATAATACAGATAAAAATATAGGATGACAATTAGTTACATTCCATTTCTATTGAATTAGGTATGATAAATAATCTGGAAATAATTTATAATGTACAGGGGAATGTATATGCTATGTGAAAATACCATGACATTTTATATAAGAAAACTGAGCCACTGTGAATTTTGGTGTCTACAGGGAATCCTAGAACTAATTGTCTACTGATACCAAGAGATAGTTGCATATGTGCTTGTGTATCCTAGATAATTCTATCACCAGCCCCAGTAAAAAAAAGTGTGATGCTTTGCACCAGGACAACTGTACCAATTATGAATTAGTTCCATTTTCTTTCATTCCCTCCAATCTGCCCCCGTATGTCCCCCTCAGGTAAATATTTCTAAGATTCAACTTTCATCGGCTAATCACCTGATGAAGAACCCGTAAAGGACTCTCATCTCCGACCGCCTTTCAGTCGCATACCTGACTGGGCTCCTGATGTATCATGCAGCCACTGTGGTAAAGCCAAATAAACAGCACTCTTTCTAAAAGCACAGCTCTTTCCTGCCTTCTCCCTTTATTAGTTACATGTATTCCCAGTTCTGTGATTTTGTTTTTACTGCAGCCTTAATCTAGGTGTTTTTTTGCCTTTTGAATTATTGAAATATAACTGTTATGGACTCAGTTTTTCCATGAAGCCTTTCCAAACATTCTGGAAAATGGAAAGAGTAACCCTCTCTCAATGTAGCATGTAACTGGTCACTTCATTATTGGATAAAGTTAAATATTACTTTTGTGTCTCCAGATTTATGATGATATCTCAGTGGAAACATGACTAATTTATAGATTATGTAGTTTTAGGTATCTACTGCTGGCTAAAACATTAGGAAGACTGCCATATGTTTTTGCAAATATATGATTTATTTGAGACATGTTGCAATTTAAACATGAATTGTCCCCCAAGGACTATTTATGAGAACATCTCCAGAGTAGAAGTTCTCAGAGGTGAGGGCTACAAAGGTGTTGGCTCGCGAGGACACTAACCTCAACAATGAAATAATCCGTGAAGAGGTCAGAGCTGAATGAACCGGTAAGGGTCGGGCCCATCCTACTGCATGAAGCAAGTCATTTGGAAGACACTTTGGGGTGGATTGTGCCCCTGGTCTCTTCCTCTTTGATTCTTTCCATCTCAGTCTGCTGCTTGGCTGCCATTTAACAAGGAACTTCCTTTTGCCATGTCTTTTCACCACGTTAGCTACCTAACTACAGCATTAAAAGTACTACAGCCAGCTAAGCAAACTATTTTCTGAGATTCTCTATGCTTCGTCTTCCTCTTATAGCTAATATTAGTAGAAGCTAATTTATTGTTTATGGAAGGCATAAATAATATAACGTGCGAAACCATTACACTATCCCTGATACATAGTTAGTTCTTAATAGTATTTTTTTTTCCAGTTAAGGAGAGAATTAGTCTCATAATTAAGAGACACATTTTAAAAAATATTATAACTCCGTTTTAAATTCTATTAATTTGCTAACCTTTCTTAGCCTTCCTGTAGTTGACTGTTTTCATTTCCAAAAATTTTGGATTTCGTTTTCTGCAAATCTCTAGAAATAGTAAGTAAATAACAAAGATGTGACTGATATATCAAAAAGCATCATGTGTATGTATTATGATCTCTGAGTAAAGTTTAATGGGATAGTGAGAGCGATTTAACATCCTGTCCCCGGAGGGAACACTCAGGCAGCTTCTCCCCTTTCCCTTTCTTTATCAGATATAAAGCGATCCAAGGATTAATTTAAATTGAAAACACATGCTCAATTCAGTCATCAGACTGTTCACTCTGATATAGGAGGGAAAACTCCTGACCTGACTGAATATGCATTGAACCTGACAGTTTCAGACGGGGACCTTTAGGAGTGCATGGCTCTGACCTGCCTCCCCGCACACTCACTGCCTCTCCCAGCCTTCAGCTGCGCCCCAGGATCAAGTTGGGCAAAGCGAGGAGAGGCAGTTGCGGAGCAACTGTAAGCTGTCTGGTTCTAGAAGAGCACAGAAGCTGGTATCTCTTAATGGAAGCGTTATACGGTAGAGAGCAGCTGACAATGTAGTCGTTGCTATAGATCATAAGTGCATGCCACAATTCTGGGTTAAAACCTCGTCCTTAATGTAATAATATTTAGTGGTGACACTTTGAAAATCTACTTAGGGTTAGATGAGGTAAGGAGGGTAGAGTTTCCATAAATGGATTAGGCATCAGGAAAAAAAAATCGGGAGAGTCCAGAGTACTCTCCTTCTGATGTGAAGATCAAGTGTTAAGACAGCCATTTGTAAACCAGAGAGTTGGTTCTCTTTATTCACACAGAGAATCTGACCAACCTGGGACTTCACTTTTAGATCAGAGAGCCTAGACAGCCTCCAGGGCTATGAGAGATTCTGTACAAGTCAACCAGGCAGTGGTACCTTTGTTATGGATGCCTGTGCTGACTAAATGGTTGCTTTAGATCTCTTTGAATATCCTTTCTCTTTCTCTCTCTCTCTGTCTCTCTCTCTCTGTCTCTCTCTCTCTCTCTCTCTCTGTCTCTCTCTCTCTCTCTCTCTCTCTCTCTCTTCTCCTCTCTGTCTCTGTCTCTCTGTACCTCCTTACCCTACCTACTTGACTGCTGCATTGATTATGATGGCCATGGACTGAGTCTCCATCTCTCTCTCTTTCTATCTCCTGTCTGTCTGTCTATCTGTCTGTCCATCTGTCTGTCTGTCTGTCTGTCTGTCTGTCTGTCTGTCTGTCTGTCTCTCTCTCTCTCTCTCTCTCTCTCTCTCTCTGTCTCATTCCTAATAGATCCATCTCTCCTCCAGGATCTTGAGAACACGGGCTGAGCTCACACTCACAATAGCAACATGTTAAACCTGGAACCTTCTAATACTTTCAGAAGCTCAAGACAGATATTAAAGGTAACTCTATATCAAGCTTTCCTTACAAGTAACTATAACCAACTGTCATGCACAATGACTCATTCCATCAAACTAAATCACCTTTCCTTGATTCCCCTATGTTTTTCTGAGCTTTTATGTTTTTAACTTTGCTTTGGATCTAAATCCACTGTAGCTTTCTCAGAGTGATTCAAAAACAATCATTGATGTTCTCCTAAATCCTTACCTTCCATACAAAAGGAAGTGAAATTTGCAATGTCTGTTAATAACTCTTTTCTCTCTCTCATCTATTTTTTTCCGTTTGATATAGCTGAGGGACCTGAGACATTAGACAGGCTCACCATAACCCTCTGCCTAAGTACTAGGGTTGAAGAATTGCCTTGTGCTCACTTTGGCTCCCTGATATCCACCATAATATTGACCCTGTTGTGCCTTAGGAGGCAGGTCCCATACCAGAATCCTGTTACTATTTACAAAGCTTGGAGTGAGTCTCAGCATGAATGATTTGCTGGGTCATGAACCTTTACATCTTTTTGTTTATAAATTATCAAGAAGTTCTAGATGATGATAAGAGATGATTAAGCTGTCCCACCTCAGTTCAGAGTTCTTCGCAATAGCATGGGCCACCTGTACAGGGAGTCAGCCATAGAAAAGTGATGGTGGCATTGGTCACTGTTGCTATTTCTTTGTGCACCTCTCACTTAGTACTCTTTGCTTCAAATATGCCAGCATGGCTTTGTAACACTAACAATTTTACTAATAATGATCCCTTGCTGAAAGCCCCACAGCACATTTTTGTGTGATTTAGAGCTGCTTTCACACTAAAACAAAACCAGTTTCAAGCCAAACAGATTTCCCCTAAACCATGTAAAAAACTATTACCTGCACTATTTGCTTCTGTATTTCAGCCTTGAATAAATAACAGCAATGGGACAAAAACAGATGGAAATATGGAAGATGAAAGCACAGCACACCATCCATCGATATCTAATGTGCATCATTATTTTCATTAAAGCATATTTTTAAAAGCATTTTGTATAAAGAGTAAATAATACGTTTCTCAGGAGGGGGGCTGCCTTTCTAAAGCAGTGGCGTGCGAGCTTACATCACTGAGGTAAGGCTCAGCAGGAGCTCAAGTGTCAGCACAGAGATGCAGACATTGCAGATATCATCCATCTCCCTGACACACAGAGCCTCACTGTGTGGCTGCCAGACGTAATCGGCTGAGAGGAGAGCACCACAGAATACAGAAAAGGAAGCAGTGCTGTTGGGCTAATTGTTGCTCTCATGTACGAAGAGCTCCATAAGCAGAGCCCTGAGATGAAGAGATGGAGACTTGGTCCATGGTCATCACAATCAATGCAGCAGTCAAGAAGGTAGGGTAAGGAGGTGCAGGGAACATGGAGGTATTCTGTGCAAGTTGATGGAGTGAGAGAACCACGTCTTTTTCAGAGAAGCACTATTGATGCAGATGCTGAGTCATCATTTCATCTGCTTTTGAGATTGATGATGTTCTATCTTCACCCATCCTTCAATTTCTAAACCAAAATGACAAACAGTGCCCTGTAGGAATGAAGTCATTGGGAAAAGCAATTAAAATGCTGTGTGTGTGTGTGTGTGTGTGTGTGTGTGTGTGTGTGTAGAGATGAACACAGCATCAGACGAGTGACATTGAGTTACAACATTATGCATACAGCTTCTTCTGAAAAGAAAACAACAATAAAATATGACAAGTAACCTAAAGTAGGCAGGTGCTTATAAGGACAAGCTGCTTTGAATAGATGAACACAGCAAAACAAGATGTCATGTGGCCATTTGAGAGGCTGAAACAAAGAAGTGTAGGCTAGTCTCAAACGAGGTTTTGGAGCTAGGTCAAGCCCATACCTTACCATCCTTTGCTGCCATAGTTGAGAATAGTATCATTTATTGTTATGCTTTGAGATGCATGATTTGCCTTATGACCTTGAAATCTGCACAATATTGATTCTTCTTAAAAGGTTCTCACACTGTATGAGGATCTACACCTCCCCCATCCTCTCCTGGCCTTTTATTTAAAACAGAACTTCTTTTAGAGAAGACAATTAGTGTAAAATCTATCAGAAGGCGTCTCAACCTGTCCTCCAGTCTCCAGCCAGGAACTCTTTGGAAGGAGGCCATGTAATTCTCATTATTTGTTAGGCCATGGCCTATTTTTCCAGGCTGTTGTATAAGGCAAATCCATTGCCTCATTTCTCATAGCCTCTCTACAAAAGAAGAAAGCAGACGGATCTTCCCAAACTCAGACAGAATACTGTGAACAGCCAAGTGGGCTGAAAACCTTGCTGCCAAATTGGCTAACGCAGCTCCATGTATCGCTCTTTCCAGGGTTTTAGCTAAAACAAAGTGGCTGACCCCCAATAAATGCAAGAGAAGATTCATATGCTTTTATTTAGGTAGAACCAAGTCTTAAAAGCAAAATAAAAAAGTCTTCCAAAAAACATGCTCCCCTCAGAAGTATATTATTGGTGATCAATGTTAAAAAAAAGCCAAACCAGAAAAACTACATGTCAGATCAATAAACAATGAAATAACCCAAATCATCAGATACAGGATGAGTTATTAACATATGGAGATGTGTCATAGGTCACATTCTGTTGCTGAAGAATAATTAACATTCTGCACCAGCACAATATGATCATTAACCTAATAAATAATAATAGATTCCTTTCATTGACTGCCTGGTATGTTTCTGGCACTGTTAGGCTTTTCACAGCTTATCCAATTCTCACTACAACCTTGAAATTATTACCTGCACATATGAGAACACTGAAATTCAAAGAAGTTCAGATATGTGCTTCAGCAAGTAATGACGGATCAATCAGTGTTTCACCTCAGAATGGGCTGATTCAAATGCCTCCTTCTACTCCTCTGCTCCCTGAGTACTTTATCACCTCTGACATGAACGCATACAGATTTTCAACCCTTATTCTCATCAGCATAAACCACAGGTATGCAGAAAGGAACCCTCATAGCAATGTTTGCCCTTGGAGAACTACAAAATTTTCCAATTGCCATCACTATAGAAAGACTTGGAAAAGAATTACCACACTTCAGGTATTTCTCTAGTCCTATTGGTACCCTTTGTCCTTTCTAGCAGACAAACCTCTCTGCCATCTCACCTCCCCTGACTCCTAGCTTCATTCAGTGAACATTCCTTATTCACATGCAATACAATGTAAAGGCTGACTTCCATCTGCCCTCTTCCTTGTAGAACAATAACAAGGCATTCAGGCTTTAGGGACCACATTCTCAGTGGCTATGAGGCTACTGGTGGTGATCAGGAGATTAGAAACTCTGCAGCCTCAAAACACTCCAAGCCATTCATCCAGTGGCACGTCACATAATGCTACATGATTAAACACCATGAGGGTTAAACATCCTAACCAGTCCCGTATGTCTACCAATGGTCTTTTAAAAACCTCCATTCTGAGGAACCATCTGGACATTCCAGGTGATCTCCATGCCTACTGGTGTCATTTACTCCATCATACATAATAATTTGGGCAATCCAGCAGAGAGTGTGTTTGATCATTCCTTTTGTGTTAGCTTCTTTAAGAAGAGAGCCAAAGATTGACTTCACTTTCATCAAAAGAATATTGTTACACATAAAGAAGAATGCCCTGGCTCTTAAAGAGTGTTTAGAACTTGTTACTCAGTGGTGTGAGGATTCAGATTCCAACTGAGACTCATTAATAGAGAGAACTCAGAGAATTATGATCAAATTATAGTGAGCTAGGTTTCAACTTGGCTCAAGAAGAATTTTCTAATGGCAAGAACTGTGTTCAGTTTGGATGGATTCTATGGTTTTCAAAGATTTGAATATTCATAAAATCCAAGATTAGACAAGATCTTCGTAGTTATTGCTCTGGTCTTTTGTCAAATCAGGGAAAAGTTCAGAGGCTGGCAGCTGGAACACTGCACCTAAGAATCTCAGACTTCTGACTCAGAGGGTAGAGCATTTTCTTTAAAAACAAGCTGATCTTGTTTTTAAACAAACAGAAACCAGGCAACTGAGTGTCTGCAATGTTGAAGCAGTGATTTCATGTGTAGATGAGAGAAAGAAGGTCTGGTATTATTTATAGTTCAACAGCTTATGATTTTATAGCTAACTATCTTGTTGAAAAGACTTAATCCTTATGAGTAAGAATATACTGTACACCTGTAAAATTCCATCCCCATCCAGAGTATATGCAGACAGAAATAATTATTTATGGTGAAGAAAAATGATTCAGCATACATTAAATAAAAATCATTTCATTAGAATACCATGTATGTAACTCTAATATATAAATATATACCTGTGTATGTGTGTGTTGTAACACAAAGTTGTGAATATAGATGGAAAACAGCACTGTACAATTTTATTAAATGATATAATTAACCATTGTAGTAATATTAATACTTGCTATTCTTCCCCTTTAGGAAGTATTTTTAAATATTTCTTTTGTTTTTTTCTGTATTGTACAGAATCTTTCAAAAATGTTTAATTCTTTTAGAAACTGATTGATTTATGAAACATAAAGTGGACTTTCATAAAACTGATTGGAGACATGATTCTTTACAGCGAACCACTGGGTACACTGATTTAATATTTAAGTTTCAGACAGTTCAGGGGCCCATGTCATTTTGTGATGTGCAATCTTGCTGAGTCATGAATGTAAAGAACAGCATGCAGAAAAAGAAACACTTCACTGGATAAATGGGACTGCCCAATGAACACTTCATCATGATTCAACTTTATTCAGCCAAGAATGTTAAAGCTTTTTACTTTAGTGTCTCACAGTTCTCTGAAAGACCATTCAAACAACTGAGCACTGCTTACTTCTGATCTGTGTGGACAACTTCATGCCACGTTGGCCATCAAGAATTTGAGCTTTCTTTAACAAATGTGAACATTGCCCTCATGCAGATCCAGGCTTTGACTTCAATTTTGCAATTAAAGAAGAAAGCATTAAGGATTGAAGAGTACACTTTTGTCAGAGTTTTTTGGTAGTCTACGTAAAAATATTTATTTTCATTATCTTTTTATTAAAAAACTTATATGACTCTATTTGAATGTAAATAGTGTGCAGATGGCAAAATATTAATACTTCCAGCATTTACTACTGTCTAATTCATCCTCACACTGGAATAATTATTAAACTTAATGTATAAGGCAGTCAATTTCTAATAAAATGTATTTTTCCACATTTTCTGTCTCCTAGAATTTACCTGCTAGTATTTACAAATTGAACATAAAATTCTCTCCTAATTAAATTAGCTTAGGATATTGTACTCTATATATTTTATTTTATTTTCCCAATTCATGTCAGATTTAACTATATTTTAAAGAGGAGGTCTGCGGACCCTGGAGCTCATTGAGGCAGACATTGAGACTGGGTGTGGTGGCACTTGCCTGTAAACCCAGCTCTTGGGAGGCTGTAAACAGGCAGAACGCTATGAGTGTGATCTAGTAGGGAGACCCTGAACACCTGTAGAGCCTTCCCTAAAAAATTAAAAATAAATAAATAAACAAAGAGGCGGTCACCTGGCTCTGATAAGGTGCACTGCATCAATCAGAGAAAAGATAGATTTCTGTCCTTAAATGACTAATCTCACAATATACAACACTCCATACTATCTTGCCTAAGGTATTCAGTCTGTCTTGCCAGTATCTCTATTTAGTCACATTTATCCTGGCCCATTGGCTAAGAGGCCCATTCTATTTATCCTACTCTCTTCCTTTTTTTTTTTTTTTTTTTTTGCGAAACTGGGGATTGAACTCAGGTCCTTACTCTTGCCAGGGAAACGCTTATTCTACTGAGCCATCCCTCTGGCCCCTTCTCTTCCTTCTTTCTGTTTCATTATACAAAATCTAAAGAAAGTGTGGGCTTCATGAAGTTCAATTAAGGTGAGAAATAAGGAACTTTTTTCATATTTCTACTGCTGATAATGTAAGATGTAGACAAAGCATGTGTGATATTTTATAACATAATCAAAACAGTTTAAACCTACAGAATTTTTATAGCCCTTGAAAGCATTTACTCCTAAAATTCCTTTTTTTTTTTTCAAGGAGGAAATAGTCATCTTTTACTATCTGTATGACATGATTTGTTAAAGCTAGTGAAAATGCATTTCTTCTTGTTTCTCCTATCATCACTTTATTTCATTACTGACTAAAGTGAGAAGGCTCAATTTGCAGTTTTCTTCCTTAGGTTTAGTGTCAAATCAGTTGAACCTGTGTGAGCTGTGCCCTGACTATTACTTAGGGGTCCTAAGGACATTATATGTAGTCATTTCCTCAATGTTTTTATTATTTCAAATAATTACTACATAGCACTCAAAGTATCTAAATGAAGTGTCTCTGCCAAATAGTAGTGGACCTTTCAAACATGGTGCCTGGTACAGATTCACAGTTCAATAACATGTATTATCTGCTACAAAGTTGGTATACTTGCATAAACAATGGCTCCAAAACTATCAGCCAAAGTAAAAGTAGACTGCTATAAAAAGTGCTGAGTGCCTCCCTTAGATATTATTTTAGCCTGAATATTGTATGATCTTTTAAAGTCAAGGTAGTTTGTTCTATTTCTTTATTCTTAAAGAAACCTTAAGTAATGGTATGAGTGCATCTGAGCTTAAATACCATTTTGCTGTTTCAGTCACTATTTCATTCTTTTTCTTTTTTTTTTTTTTTTCTTTTTGCTTGTACTTTAGGTTACACAAAATATTGAGGAAGTAACAAGATATTATGGCTGTGTCTAATTTCTTTTTCTTCTTCTTTTTTTTTTTTTTGTGGAACTGGGGATTGAATTCAGGCCCTTGTGTTTATTCTATTCAGTAGAATAAGGCAAGCGCTTATTCTACTGAGCCATCTTCCCAGCCCATGGTTTGTATCCAATTGTTCCACCAAAGCCTCATGTAGGTCATGGGGCAGATGCACTTGGAGAAGCAGTGAGTGGTTTGAGGGGCGGGGCCAGAGGACCAGGGCGGAGCTTGAGGGGCGGGGGCCAGAGAGGCCTGAACTGTTAAACTGACAGCACACACAACACCCCTCCCCCAAGGGGATGGTCTTTCAGAGACAGGAAGTGGGTCATCCTGGACATGACAGCACACCAGCCTCTCCTCCAGTGGCTTGAAATCTCCAATAACTGTGAGCTAAATAAACCTTTCCTTCCCTAACCTTGAGTATTGGGTATTTCTCCCAACAATGAGAAAAAAGTAACTAGGACAGAATTTGTTACCAGGGAAGTGGGTTCATTGCTGTGGCTAAACCTGGCCATGTGGAGTATAAGCTTTTGGGAATGGCTTATGGGAAGAGATAGGAAAGGCTTGGAGATGTCAGCTTCAAGAGAAGCACTAGAACAGCTTCATCTGTGGTGTAAAGGAGATTCTGGTCAAAGATCAGACAAGAAGACTGATAGAAATGTTGCCTGTAAAGCCCAAGCTGGGAAGGTTTCTGCTGGGAAGAGGGATGGCATTGGTTGTTGGACTCCACATCATTTGTGTTTTGGCTTGACAAAAAGTTTGTCTGAATTTTGTCTGCATTCAGAGACTTTGCCTGAGACTGAGATTAAGCACTGAAGACTGACTAATCTTTCAAAGGGTATCATAAGGTGGTCAAATATTGGGGCAATGGCATTGTTAGCATTGGGAGCTCTTAGTCAGATTTATGTTCAGAATGAAGAGCAAAGAGCCCAGCAGAATGATCTAAAATGTTGTGAGTTTGGCCAGAAAGGAAGCTCCAGAAAGGATATGGACTGCAAAGATAGAGCTGAGATCGCTATTGCCCAGCAGGAATAGGAGAGTAGAAAAGATGTCCTGAGGACATCACCAGAGGCGGTAGGTTCTAGCCCTTTGCAGCCTCAGAATCACAAGGGTGAGAGATTTTGCTTTGAGGAGAAAACCACAGAGCTCCGTGTTCCAGAATGGAGGTGGTGGCCACATCAGATTAGAGAATGGCAGCGGCATAGAGAATTTATTTCTTGGAATCAGGGTCAAAGTGATCAGTGATCCAGGCACTCAGCCCCTGCAGCTGAGAGGAAAGCCTGGCTACTGCTCCAGCTGGCAGTAGACCTTGACATCATTCACATGGCATTGGCTTTAGATGCATTCAGAATATGAGAGTGCTGAGGTTAAAAAGGCTTCCACCCAGATTTCAGAAGGCCTGGGAAGGCAGGCAGTCTGCTCCTCAGAGGGTAGTGTGTAAAACTGTGAGTGAGAAGCTTATTCAGTGGAAACCCCAGAAATCCGGAAAATTGAGGAATGTGGATCATCTAAGGAAAACTGCAAAAAGGGAGCAAAGCCAGCCTAAGACATGAAACCATGGGAGCTACAACCACCAGAAGTGCCATAGGGGTAGAGCCCCATGGAACTTACAATTTGCCACAGATTGCTTTGGATGTTCCACATGGAACTATAGGACTCAATGTTTGCCATGTTGGATTTTGGACTTGTTTTGTCCCCAATGGTTTGTATCCTTCTGTGTATACCTTTTGGAATGGCAATGTTTATCTTGTACCTTTGAAAATTGGATGTATATAACTTTTTATTTGTACAGGGGCTCAGAGTTGAGAGTTTGCCTTGGATCTTGGAGGAGACTTGGGACTTGGACTTTTTGGCAATGCTGAAAATGTTGGGACTTTGGCAACTCTTAGAGATGGACTAAAATGCCTTTTGGACAAAGTGATGTGCATGAGACTTTGGGCGTCCAGGGGTAGAATGTTAACGATTTGTGCCTAGTTGTCCCACCAAAGCCTCATGTAGGTCATGGGGCAGACACAGCTGGAGGAGCAGTGACTGCTTTGAGGGGGGTCCAGAGGACCAGGGCGCTGAATGAGGGGCCAGGGCCAGAGAGGTGAACTGTTAAACTGACAGCATGTGCTGTCTCCCACTCCTCCCAGGGTGGTGGTCTCTCAGAGATGTGAAGTGAGTCATCCTGGACAGGGCAGTGCCCCAGCCTCTCCTCCAGTGTCTTGAAACTTCCAGTATCTGAGCTAAATAAACCTTTACTTCCCTAAGCTTTAGTGTTGGGTATGTGTCCCATCAATAAAAGAAAAGTAAGACAGAAGACAATTTAAAAATTATAAGTAGTGCTAACTTTAAAGTGCATTTCTTAGAAAAAAACATAAAGCATTTCCACGTGTGCTTGCTATAATATAGGTCCTTCAAAAATGGTCCAAAGTTCAATTTCTGAAAAAGGTACCATAAATAGACATGATCAATGATGATATGAGAAAATGTGCATTTAATAAGATTAGATGAAGTTCTTAGAATTATATATATGTGTGTATAATTACATACAAAATACACATATACATCTAAAATATGTAGAGAGATTATATATGATTAATATAGATAAAATGATAGACAAATTGCATAAAGCATACTTATACATATATAAAGCATATCTTCCCTATCTACCAGTTCTGGATCTACAAGATAACACATTGAAAATATTTCTAAGCAATTATATTTCAATTCAATCTTTACTTGCATTTTTCTGTCAGCATTCTCTATACAACATAGTATAGTGATAATATGTATAGCGCTTACATCCCATTACCTATTTTGAGTAACATAGAGATGACTTAAAGTATATGGGAAAGTCCTCACTTTCAAAGAACATGTATTAAAGTATATGTCCACGGGTTACATTTCAAATTATATTTCAATTTTATTCCTTTTATAGAAGACTTGAGCATTGCAGTAATCAGTAAGAAACTCCTGGAATCAACAAATAGTGGATACCAAAGGATCAATGCATATAAGAAAATAATAAAAATAAATTAGTCATTATCTCTTACATGCCCAAACTTGAAGAAAACATTTCACAAAGTCCCTGCCTTCCCCTACCGGTCAGGCAGCAGGACTGGGGCAGTGCTTGCATTTACTTATTTTAGCAACTCACCAGGGAGCCTGAGGTTCTGAAGCTTGCTGGCTAATGAACGACTCTGACGCCCATGCTGGAGGCATGTAAGACACCCCTGATCTTTCTTTTCTTTTCACCCCGTAACTGTTCTTTTGCCACTGTCTCCTGTGTCGGGGCCATACCTTTCAACATCTATTCAAATGGTGTCTGTACCGATTTATTTATGCAGTTCATACCTTTTAGCATCTAGCTAAAATACCCACGTTTATTGAGGGGTTTCAGCTTTGAGAATAATAGGTTTCCAGATGTACAAGTCACTGTCTTTCTTTTTTATTTTCAAGAGAGAAAACACAAGCACATTACCGAATTTCCAAACAAGATGATAGGAAATTAAAAATTATTATTGTATTGTGTATCATTAGCTTCAAAGTAGTTGCTCAGATTATAAGATAAAGGCATGCAAAATTGATCAAACAATATAAGCAGTGTCTTTCTAAAGCAGCTACTTCATCATCTTGCTACATACAGTTAAACCCTTTTCTGATCCAGTTGTCCAGTGGACCACCAGTTGGGACCATTCTTTTTTTATTTGATTTGTTATATGTTCTTGTTTTCTTATTCTCTGTACCCAGTATTATTCCTTATTTATGCAGCCCAAGATAAGTTGATATTTTATAGACAGACATAAATGTAATTTTTAAAATTAGTTTTTATTATATTAGTACATATTTGTAGTTCACTCAGTTTACTATCATTTTGGAGAATGGTTATATCGACAAACTACAGCTTGTTTCTTTTTCTTTTTTTCATCCCCTTCATCCCTCCTCTCCCTCCCTCCTCTCCAATCCCATATCCCATTTTTTATTCTTATTGATATGATTAGTCTTAGTTTATGTTATAGGCCTATCTTTGTTTTCCCCTACCGTCCTTCTCATCTTACACTTCTTCTCTTGGATTAGTTCCCCATTACAAGAGATTTATCTCTGTCTCATTCTATATTTTATTATTCTCTTTGTCCTTTGCCTCACATGGATGAGTGATATTATTGTAAATGTCATTTGACAAAAGACTGCTTTTCATGCTCACCAGTATCACTTATTTTGAAATAAAGAAACGACACACATCTCATTAGTTATCTGTGTTTGTATTATAACTATATTTTATATGAACCCAAACAGCATTGGACTTTTTACCATTGAATCACATTATAAATGATTTATTTAATTTCCTTTTGCAAAATAAAATGTTTGATATTACCAAAAGTAGAAATTTTACAATCAGGTCAGTTTTATTTTGTCATGGACTTCTTTTTCTTTAGCATTGAACTTTCCTTTTCCTAATAAGTTGAAAGTTCATCCTCATTTTTGTTATCCGTGATTTCTTATTCCATCTCCCTTGCTACATGCTGTCACTCTAAGCCACATTTCAAGGACAACATTCCTCAAAGATCTAGAGACTTATCATTTTTTCTTATAAAATTAGATTTTATTTAACTAAATCATAAAGAAACTTTCATGGCTCATTAGTAATCCTCTTCCCCTTCTCCTGTTTCTTATCCCACTATTGCTTTGGGGAAAAGTAATATGCTAATGAGGATTGTAATTAGATAAGGAAGTGGTGGTAGAGAGTGCTGTTACTAAGTGCTGAACTATATTTTTTTATAATTTTATTAAGAAACAAACAATAATGAGACATTTTCAAAACTGAAGCCAGCGCATGCCTGTAATCCCAGCACTCGGGAGGCTGAGGCAGGAGGATTGTTGTGAGTTCAAGACCAGCATGAGCTACAAAGTGAGCTTAAGGCCAGCCTGAACTGCATAGTGAGACCCTGTCTCAAAAAGACAAAAAAGAAAAAAAAGCAAAACCGATTAGTAGGACAGTTTCAATAATAAATACATCGCATATTGTTGTCTTAGTGGTTATTCATTGTACAAGATGCAGACATGATATCCTGTCCACAAATACTATTAGAACAATTCTTTTTATTCATTAAATTAAGAGAATGTAGCTGTATATCTATCCTACCTATTTTGAATATACAGATACAAAATGATTCTTCATTTATATACCCTTTGTTTTGTTTAGTTTTGTCAGAGAAGGATATTCCATTGTCATTTAAATATTGTAGGTGCATGAATTCAGGAAAATATTCAAATATAGTTCAGTACTTCATAATAGTAGTGGGTGATCCATAGGACTGGCAATGTCAGAAGTTACTGGCTTGAGCCTTTTATAGATCAGCCTCGTAATGTGGCTTTACTTATTATACCTTGTTTTTGTACTTTTGTGCTGGATGGCCAAGAGCACAGTAAAACAAGACCTATATAACAAGAAATGTAACTTTTGTATCTGATAAGGTCAGTCAAATCCCCTCAGGATTTATCCTGAAACTCTGCCCCGCAGTTTGTAGATACTTTGTCAGTGTCACAACCATTGCTTGACCAATTTGCTCTCTGTGAAAGCCTGAGAGAATGTTGTCTCTCCATGTGGCTCTTCTTAGGCACACGCCATATCATTGATCACTTTTCTCCGTGGCCCCATAATCTCCTTGATCAGAAAATTTGGGACACAACTAAGTTACGTGATATTACAGTATAGGTTCTCCTGTGTTCTGAGTCTTCACTGACTTTGGAAGGCTAGGGCCAAAATATTGGCTGTCCTTGCAGCCCTTCTTTTTCTCTAACTTTTTATCTGCAACCTTAGGTTGTTTGTGTGGCTGCTTAAGCAGCCCACAGTGATTCATAGGTTGAAAAAGCCTGAGAAATACACTAGCTTCTACTGTGTTGGTAGAAATAAGCCCCCTGAAAAAATGTTTCCAGCTCTTTCCTTGCAAAGTAGTACACTAAACTTAAACAGATTCATACCTCTAAGTTGATTCCTCTAGTCCTTTCAATACTTTGTTTTTGGTATCACTATTATTATTATATCATATACAGTCCCAGTATTGAATTTTAATTCATTTAAAGGGACCTTATGTGCAGAGATACTTAATGCCTTAGTTTTGAATATGCTTAAAAAGTTAAAGAACAACAAATTGACAACAAAGCAGAATCAAGTGGGAGTATGCCAGAGAATTGGAAAGTACATATGCCAAAAATCATATAGGCAATGGTTTATAATTTCTATAAACTTTTCACTTTTTGTGATTGTCAGTGCTCATATATGACTCCCAAGCATGGGTGAGCTATAATGCATTCAAATGATAATGTCATCACTGGCTTACATTTTGTTAGTCTTTTATCCCCTCTAAACAACCTTTGCACATTTTTATAAGGTCTCAGTTTGCTCTTTTCAGACAAAGCAAATCCAGGAAATTCATAAAGCTTCAGATAGCATAGTTTAATTACAAACATCTGTCATCAGCGAGAAGTAGACATGCTTGCTAATGGCTGAAGGCCAGCACCTCTCAATCATAGTTTTGCCCAGGAGAAAATCAGGTGACAATAAAACATTTCCAAAGCTTTTGTGCAGCATTCTAGTATTATTGAGTCAACTGTATCTTTTAAAATAACCTGATAATTTAAGCTTAGCAAAAGTATTGTGTTGCAATATATACATGTATATTAGCATTTAAGGAAATTCTCATTCAGATTTCAGCTATTTATATTTCACTAAGGTGTGACCAAGAAAATATCTTCAAGAAAATAACTTTATTTAATCAAAGTCAATATAACTTAAAGAGGAAGTTCTCAGAATTTGTTTTACTCCAATAAAATAATCACAGTTATTTTAAGGAATATGTTCTTTGATGAGCATTGTACAGATGAAGGAAGTGAGGATGGAAAGTTAAGAAACATGTTCTAAGGTAGCCCCAGCTGCCATGAACCTTAATTTTTCTCTTAGTCGTTCTAACTCCAGCTATGTTACTCCAAGTTAAAAGCAACTGATGTCTCCTTTGTTCTACTCTTCTATGATTCTGTACACTGGCCAGCCATGTGAATATTGCTCCTTCACCTTCTGTCATCTATAGAGATTTTTCTCTTCTAAGACACATCAAAACATGGGTTTATTTTATTTATTTTCTGGTTCCCTCTAACGTCAACCCCTAAATTTGTTTTGTTATGTGAGCAAAATGACTATTAGTAAGTAATACTTTCCTTAGAATGCCCACAGTGAGCTGAACACCGTCAAAGGGGTTTACATGAATTTTAGGGCCTGCCTTTGCTTATTCTGTGCTCTGTTTAAAGCAAAACTTCAATTAAAATTAAGTAGAGTGAATTCTTTTCTCCTGGCACACAAATGTTTCCTAACATGTTAAAGGAGGTAAAATCTTACCAAAACCTGAAAGGAGCAGGCAGTCCACTGACAGCTAAGGTGGGACATGGCTAACTAATTTAAAGCTCACTAGGGAGGGTGTTTTCTTTATTTAAAAAATAATATAAATTGAAAGAGTGAGTAGTTTGGCCGCAGGTGCTTTCCTGGTGCTTTTCAGATGCTGGTTAGAGGCAAACAGAGATGCACGGATATGAAATGCTCTATATCTGTCTTTTATGAGGAACATTTGGAGAGAAAAGCCTGTTTGCACTTGCTGTTGGTTGGGAATCACCACAGAGCTTTCAGTTGTGGTTTCTAACTGTGGACATTTCAGCAAAATGCCAGCTATTTTGTTCCCGGAAAGTGTGCTGTATGTTTTAATGTTTTCATTCTCCATTGACATATAGATTTGAAATGTATTATTTGAGAGCCACAAAAATCTTGCATTTTTAACTGTCCAGATAAATCAAATTGAAGCATGAACTTTAGCCAGAAAAAAGTAACTAAGACTCTCTTCACCAGGGAAGTCTTTCAACAGTTGGCCTCAGAGGGAGCAGGAAAATGTTTAACCCATAATCATGCTTTGATATTTGCCAAATGCTCTGTTCCTTTGATCATTCCAATGAGAAATATATTCTTGTCTGTCTGAAAGAGAACCAGATACACAGTGTACTTTGGTTACAGAACCTAGGTTTGGTCACCAGTTATGAAATTGCTTAGAGTGCAAAGAAATGAAAGGTGGAAAAGCTGTCGAAATCAGGAAAGTAAGTAAGCAACATCAAAAACAGTACTTTATTAAGGTAATTGTGGAATATGTTTGTTCCAAAAAATGAGTTTGCCCTCAGAAACACTGAATTAGACTTTGTCCTGCTAACAAAAAAGAAAAAAGACACTAGCCATAATAGTTGGAGATAAAATTTTAGTACTTAGGAGAGAGAAAAAAAAACATGAACAGGAATATAAATTAGACAGGTCCAAATTTCTTTTTGAACTGTGCTACCCAAGGACATGTAAGACCTGAATGCCATCCAAAAGGAGCTCACTGTTCACAGACTTACAAGTTAGGAAAAATGTCTTGGGTCTGAATTTCACTTCTTAAATGAACTCCATGAAATTCTCTAACCTGAATAACTTTTCAGAACTCTTCACTATCCTGTTGGTGGAAGTTAGCTGTTTAAGGAGAAAAAAAAAATATTTACAAATGGTTCATGTTTCAGAAGAATTTATGTTAATTATTCACAAGAAAAAATAGTTAAATGTTGAATGTGGGGGCAAGAAAAGCCTGTATAAAGCTTATAGGAACAATAATAATCTAAACACCACTACAAATTCAATGTCCCTGTAAGTGTTCATTTACTTTTTTCTACCTTCCTTATGTGTATACTTAAAGTGTGGTTCTATTAAACTTGGGAACAAACCTGTGGTATTGACAAAATGTGTGCTTGACTTGACCAGCAAATGGTTCACTTCAACGTGAGGTTTTGGGAGGGATATTTTTTTAGATTCCAAAAGGTAATTATGAGATTATAGCTTGGTTGTCTAAGCACCTGTCTGGCAAGTGCCAGGACTCAGGTTCAATTCCCAATACCACATGCAGTGCTGGTCCCAGAACCTTGGGTATGCCGTGCTGGTCATGAAAACTGGGGGTGGTGGCACACAATTGTAATACTAGCACTGGGGAGGTTGAGAAGGAGGATCACTATGAGTTCAAGCTGTGTAGTGAGACCCTGTACCAAATAAATAAATAAATACATATTTTTTTAAAAACTTAGAAAGAAAGCAATTATGTTCTATAAGGTTATATTCTTGGATAACTTCAATGAGTCTCACTAAAGATATGTAGTAAATTTTAGGTAAATGTCGACCTATTATTCTCTCTAAACAACAACAGCGAAGCTTCAGGACAGTTCTAAAATAGTATATTTTTGTTAGGTTCCTAGTAGCTATAGCTACTTACCACACTTTCCTGAATTTTTGTTTGTAGTCAAGCATTTCATAAGACCTCAAACCTAGCAGTGAAAATTCAGTGAGTTCAGGTAGGCTATTCTTCTGATGTGAATGATACTGACTTGCTCTTTTAGGGCTATTCTATTGGTAGGTGGCCTTGGATGCAGAGCTCAGAACAGCTTTACTGCTGCCTGCAATCTTGCTGGAAAACTGGGGCATGACAGTCAGTTGAAGTTCTTGAGTGCTTTTCTTGGTTACATTGTAATGGTGATCTGTGGTGTTCAGATTTCTAAGCGATAGTACAAGTTTCGAGAAGATAATATGCCAAGATAAAAGATTGATATTCCCAGCTCTGGCAGCCTGGACCATGAACTGACATACTATCCTTTCTGCCATATTTAATTTGAAAAGATACAAAAGAAGGCTTAAAATGTTAGTGCTTTGTTTTTCTTTCTGAGATAAGGTTTCACCTTATCTCAGACTGGCCTTGAACTCAGTTTTTAGCCCAGGCTGGTCTTGAGCTCACAACAATTCAAAGCGCTGGGATTTTAGGCTCGCACCACCGTGTTTGGTGAAGTGGCTGCTATTTCAAAAATGCATAACCATGTTTGTGATTGTGGTTACTAAATTCAGCTAAAATTTCTATATGTAATCATCAGTGTGATATGAAGACATAAGTTGTAAGGTCTGGTAATAAACACATATCAGACTTTTAAATATAATAACTATATTTAAGAATTGATGCACCCTAGCTTTCACCAGGAAAAATGTTTATTCATAAAAATGTTTATTCTTATTTCCATAAAAACCAAGAATAATGAGTAGACCTTACTGGGATCCTGATCATGAAAACTGATAAAGTAAATGGAGGCCAAAGAAGAAATATGAATATTAGCTGAATTACTTTTTAAAAATAAAATCCAAAATAGTAAAAAACAAAACAAAAAAATCAGAAATGATGCAGAATTTTACCAAAAAAAATAATAGGAATTGAACAATGATTGTCGCGTAGCAGAATGTCTTTAGACAGTTGTTTAGGTTATCACATATAGGCATGCAACATTGGTGAAAAATTACAAGAAATTTAAGAGATGAAGAAAAAAAATAAGCAGTAATTGCTCAGCTCCAAGAGGGAGTCATGCTATCTGTAGATACCTGTAGCCTGACTCCTGTAATCCAAACTATTCTGAAGGTCTTAGTGTAGATGCAGTAGGGCTCTTAAATTCTATTTCTAGTTATTGTACCTGCTTTTTATTAGTATAGGTTTGCAATACTTAGTACTTACATTCAGTTTGGAGTTTGCAATATTTACTGTGTAAACACAAATACTTAATATTTATATTCAGTTTGTATACATACATGTGAAACATATATCACTTTTTGACCACTTTTACTCTCCCTCCCCCTTGCCCTCACCTATCCCTCCTTCATCAGATCCCCTTCCCATCTCGGCAGAGTCTGCCTTCTTGTTTTATAACATGATATCCTTAGTTTGCTGTTTAAGTCATCTATATTTTACTTCTCTCATATTAGAGACTCTATGCAATATCTAACCTTTAGTGACAGACTTATTTCACTTAGAATTATGGTCTCTAGAACTCAATATTTTCTTATCAATGACTCAAGTTTACTCCCTTTTATGGCTTATGAGTGTACCACTGTATATGGAGACCACCTTTTCTTTATCTAGTCATATGGCATTGGGCATAAAGGCACTTCTACGGTTTAGTTCCTATGAGATGTGCTCCTGTAATCCTGGGTCGATAACATGTGTCACGTTAGTATGGTGACACTGGCTCTTTGGAAAAGATAGCACGAGTGGTACCACTAGGTCACATGCAATTTATATTTTTAATATTTTGAGGCATCTTCATATGATTTATGATTTTAAAACTTATAATTAATATTAAATTTATATATGACTGTATGTCAGTAAATATCTTTTAGACTATCAATAAAAATAAATTCTAAAAACTGAACTTGTACTTTCTACTAAAATATTTGGGCTACTTAATTCTCAAATTGAAATTTGTATTTCTTTTGACTATAAACAGCTGTATCTATCAGATACAGATGGATAGATTGATAAATTGTTAGCTATAAAATATAAACTTAGATATAGACATGTGAATATATGTATATGAGGGTTTACACTGAAGGATGGAATATGAGGAAGTATTACATGTGCTGTACATGGGGATAAATCAAATAACGTCTTTATGTTTCACATTATAAATGTTCTAAGAAAGGTAAACCTTGAGCTGACCTGGAGGCTGAGTCAAGAGGATCACCAAAACTTTGAGGCCAGGCTAGAATACACAGTGAGTTCAAAGCCAGCTTAAATTATATGGTGAAACTCAGTCTCAAAAAGAGGGAGAGAAGGATTAATGACTATATTTAAGAATTGATGCATCCTATCTTTTACCAACAAAAATGTTTATTCTTAGGAAATGGGAAGTTATTTTTTAAATATGCAAATCTATATGTATGTTGCTTTTACAGTCCATTTTGTATACTAAAATTTGATTGGGGAATGATGATGAATGTTTGCAAAGCTTCTTTAAAATTTATTTAATGTATAAATTATTTAAAAGTAATTAAATTAAGATAATTAACAACAAATACCATATTCATGCTCAGGATTGCTCTATACTGAATAATAATTGAAAAATTGACATTTTCTTAGCCAGTGTATTAAGCAAAGGCTTTTATTTCTTTTTGAGATTATATCCAAACGTTAGCAAACTCTTTATAATTATACAAACTTCCTCTCTATTATCATGTCAGTTTTAATGTTACATAAAGATAGAAAAATAGTTAAAAAAATTTAAATGGCAATGCTTTAATGTTTGGGAAATAGTAAATTAAAAGGGCAGGTTATATCCTCTTGTAAGAAAATATCATACAATTTCAATTCCTTACAGATTATCATCTTTTCATGGTGTAAATCCTTGGAAAATATTGAATTAGGTGAAAGGAGCAGATACATTCTGATATTGTAACTAAATCACTATACTTATTCTCTGATCCATATGTCTTATATCATTGTTTTGAATTGTTGTTTTGAATTATCTACTTATTTAATTAATATACAAGATTATCTATGTGTAAGATTTGTCCTTACTAATATGTATTAAATATTACTAATATATAAGTATTAAATATGTAAGTATTGAAATATGTATCAATAATCATGCCCAAAAATGTCATACTATTTAGTAAAATTCATTAAGAAATAACTAGGTAGTTGAAATGTTGACTAATTAGGTATTTAACTGAGTAGACAAAAGAATCCTAGATAGACAGAGAACTTCTATTTAAAAATGGGGAAATAGAGGCCAGCGAGACAGCTTGGCACTTGCCTGGCAAGTGCAAGGACCTGGGTTCAATCCATGGTACCACATGCCATGCCAGCCCCATGCCATGCTGGTCACTGAAACTGGGCATGATGGTGCAAGCCTGTAATGCCAGCACTGGGGAAGCTGAGACAGGAGAATCTCTAGGAGTCTGAGCTGCATAGCAAGACCCTGTACCAAATAAGTAAATAAATAAATATTTTTAAGAGACAAAATGTATTTCCAGGTATAATTTCTGAAATTCATGAACACAAAAAGAGGTAAATACGGCATAATTACTTATGTGGTTTAATTACACTACACTGAGTCAAATTTATAGTACAGAAGATTCAGGGAGGTGATGGTCTTCTTAAGCTTGTAGATAAAAGAATGAGGAACATATTACTCAGCTTTCTATCTTGACAATATACCTGAGAAAAGGAAGGAAGGTTTGTTTTTGCTCATTTCAAGAGTTGCACCTGGCCCAGGGTTTTGGGCCTGTGGCAGGGCAGAAACACCATGGTAGAGAGATCTTGGTAGATGAAAGGCACTCACCTCACACCAGTAAAAAATTGCAGAAAAGTCCTTTTATAACAATGCCCCTCCCTTAAACCCATTAAGCTCCAACTCAGTAAATTAATCCATTTATAAGGCCAGCACCCTGGTGACCTAGTTACCCTTCAAAGGCTCCAGTTCTAAATTCTACTGCATTTGGACCACACCTGTTACAGGAGTTTGTGAGGGGCCTTTAAAACCTGAACCATAGAAAAGGTGTATTATTTAATGGATAAACAGTTTTAGCTCACAGTGAAGCAAGAGTTCTGGAGACAGTCTCTGGCTATGATTGAACAGTGATGTGAGTGTGCTTAATGCCCCTGAGCTGTAAATTAAAAATTATTAAAATGCTAGACAAGTGTGCATTTTGCCACAAAAATGAATTATGACAGAGGACAACTTTTCATAAAAATACGGAATAATTTGTGTCATACAAATGTGATTTAAAGAAGGCCAAAACAGAACTCAAATAATTGGACACTAAAGATGATCATGCACAAAAAAAATCAAGATATTTGTAAATTAAATCCAACTGGTCTCAAATTTCTTCCCAGGAATTTTCAGCACCAGAAGTCAGTGAATCCCAGGATACAAAAGATACTTAAGAATAGAAAGCATGGACCATGATTTTACATGTAGAAAAGCTGCACCGATGTGTAAAGTTACAATGATTTCAAAGACAAAAAAACTGTGGATTTTATTTCCAAGAGAAGTTATTAAACACAAGAGACTTCAACTAATTAAAAAATACATGTGAAAAAAATGACAAAGAACTGCCATAAATCATCAAATATGTTTAATGGCAAAATAAATGTGACAGAAAAGGTTAAGATGGAGAACTCAGATGTTTCCTGATAATAAAGACGTAATAAAAGAAAACTTAAGAAAGAGAATATAGGAAAAGAGTGAAAGATGATTACATCACGTGAAACATCTGGCAACCAAAATATACCATATATAGATGATAAAGTACAATATAGAAAAAAATATAAAATCTCATTGACAGTCTTTTCTTTTTCTTTTTTATAGTTTATTTTTTATTTTACTTTTGTTTTATTGAAGTACAAATATCAATGAGACAGTTTTAAGATACCTTGACAAGATGGATTTCTCAAATTAATACATTGCAAACTGTTTTCATAATGTTTTGGTATCATAGAAGGTGCATACATGACATTATACTTACAGACATTATTATACCATATGTCTCTTATCAGTAAATTAAGAGACTGTAGCTGTTTGCCCATCTTATTTTTTATACCTGAATTACATCAAAGATTCAATAATTAATACTTTCTACCTTGTTATTTTCCTAGCGGTTGTCCATACTGCTAGAAGTCAACATAATATCCTGTCCAACCACCATTAGTGCAAATCTGCCTCTCATAGAATTATACAGAAGCACAGCATTATCAATCCCAACTGTACTGCCCCTACACACACATCATGATTCTTCCATTCTATACCCCTTCCTTGCTCTACACCTGTTGGAGATGGGCACTCCATTATCATTCAACTAACTCCCATTCAAAGGAACTGAAAACATTGTATCATAGTGATATATGTGCACCTATGTTTATAGCAGTGCAATGTGTGATAGCAAAATCTTGGAAACAACCAAGATGTCCAACACATGAGGAATGGTTGAAAAAAATGTGGTATTTCTATATAATGGAGTATTACTCAGCTATTAAGAATGATAAGTTTGAAGCATTTATACTGAAGTGAAATATATATATATATATATATATATATATATATATATATATATATATATATATTTCTAAGTGAAATAAACCAGACACACATGTGTAAATATCATATAGTCTCCCTAGCATAACAAGTGAAAAGCAGAAATACAAAAGGAAACGTACAACAATAACTAAAATCAATTGAGCCCAATAAGACAAAGTGAATGGCATATGCTGCAGGATACTAATCAGCTTTTCTTCTGGATGGTTAACAACCTAAGTTCA
>PVKA01026328.1:0-31659 GCA_004027165.1 Ctenomys sociabilis | reverse complement strand
ACCTGGAAAATACAATGCTGAGTGAAATAAGTCAGGCAGACAAGCTTAAATACTACATAGCATCTCTTAGTTGAGTAAGGAAATGTACAAAAAGCACAATGAAGGATGGAGAGAAAGGCATAGACGTCCTGCAAATGGAAAGATGTCTGCCATGGTTTGTGTCTAGATGTCCCTCCAAAGCCTCACATAGCCTTAGGCTGGCTCAGAGGTTGATAAATGCAGACTTTGTGATTGACTCATGGGTGCTGGCAAGAAGGGTGGGTGACTGCTGGGTCAGGTCACTGGTTGGACTGGCACCGCCCTGATCCCAGTAGACTGGGTAGGATAAAAAGGGCAAAAAGAGGCTCACTCTGCCCATCTCTCCCTCTCCATTTCCCTCTCTCCTACGCCCTTCCCCTCTCCCCCACTGCTGCTTTTGCTGTCTTCTGCAGCCATGACTGGCTGTCCCTTTGCCATGTGCCACCTGGCCTTGGAGCCACTAGATTATGGACCAAAACAAACTGTGAGCTAAGACGGCGCCACACCCAGGATCCTAATCACGTCAATAAATGTGAACACTGCAGACCGTAAACATGAGATAAGATTCATAATGTCTACAAGTATGAAACTGGAGAAGGGGGTTTAGAAGAGGAGAGAGGGAGGTGGGAAGAAAGAGGAAGGGGATCAAAAGAAATTGTGTTGTGTCCATGCGCCTGCTCCCCAGGGTGACTGTGGACTGGCATGTACTGTAAACATGCACTGATAAAAAAAGAAATAAAACAGTGCACACCTATCATTCCAGAACTCAGGAGGCTGAAGCAGGAGGATTGCTGTGAGTTTGAGGCTGACCTGGGCTACAAAGTGAGTTCAAGACAAGGCTGAACATAGTCAACATTCATAGCACCTTGGTTCAGAAACCAAACAATTAAAAATTATAAAATAAAAAAAACACAATTACAAGGAAGAGAGAAGGTGTCCCTTTTATGTCCTCCTTGGTTTTTATATGCCCTTGGGATGTCCCCTGAGGTGTCTCTGCTCCGGAGCAAATGGCTGTTAACTGAGGAGTGGTCAGAACATGTGGGGGCCGTCCTCCCTGATACATGGGCCCACTTGCTCTGATTGGCTGTCTGTGTATTTGAAGCTCACATTCTGGCTCCAGAACAAATATCTAAAAGGAAAAAGCTATGGTGCTCTCCATCCCAGCCCTGTTTAAGAAGGGAAGCGCTGCCAAACAGAAAATTAAACCAATAATCAAGGGCCCTGAATGACTGCCTTTTAACTAGAGAGAGAGAGAGAGAGAGATTGAGAGAGAGATCAAAGTGTGGATAAGACAAGAGCCTCTTTCAGCTCTGCTGCTGTTTAGGGCTCATGAATACATGCGCTTTTGGAGGTAGCTCTCCCTGGGGTCACCCAAGACCTGATCTCTTCTCTGTGTCTCAGGACGGGAGTTTTTCATGCTGGTCCTGCCAGTCACAAAATAAATTGCTACTCAGATACCAGGTTGGCCCAAACCCTTTTGTGCATGTTCCTGGTTGTGCAGGACTTCCGGTTCCCTTTAATCCAGGGAGGAATTATGTAATCTACAAAGGGACACTATCTGTGGTGCACTTATAGACAAGTGCTCATTTTCTAGGGGTTCAGGGGAACAGATTCTCAGGTTGGCAAAGAGAAGCAGAGGCCCACTTGCTGGTACTTATAATCATCCCTGACTAAAATCTGTCCACGCCGGGCGTGGTGGCGCATGCCTGTAATCCCAGCACTCAGGAGGCTGAGGCAGGAGGATTGTTGTGAGTTCGAGACCAGCCTGAGCTACAAAGTGAGCTTAAAGCCAGCCTGAACTGCATAGTGAGACCCTGTCTCAAAAAGACAAAAAAAAAAAAAAAAAAAAATCTGTCCAGGAGCCTCAGACATGCCTGAGAGCCTGAGCTGCAAACCACTTCTCAAAAATCTGTCATGAAAGGCAAAGCCACCTCCTAGCTGCCAAACAAGTCAAGAAAGGGACACCAGGACCTGCTTGCCACAGTAGAAGTGCCCCATCAAAGAAACCCAAATATGCTTTCTTTCCATGCATTCAGCGTAAGTCTGACCAAAAAGACAAGACATACACAACTGACAAGTGAAGGATATCAATTCTTGATTACCTAGTAAGTCACAGTCCAGAATCCAATTGAAAGATCTCACTGGGGTCTCCGAGCTGTGACAGGGCAAAGTAACCCCCAACCTGTCGGATGGCAGATGTGCCTAGTCTATGTCTCCCAAATAGCGAAGAAGAAATTCCAAGGGATAAAGGAGTTTAAGGGTAGGAGAGGCTTACTAAGAGAAAATTCCTGAGAGACGAGAGGGGCCTGAAGTGGTTGCTACGGGGGTTTTTCTCAAGAAGGTTTTATAGAGCAAAATCACAAGGTGGGAACAGTGTGGGTCACATGCACATCAGCCAATAGGATTACAGCATGCTGCTTGGCTAATGCTGATCCAGTGGGGACCCAAGACACTGGTGGGGGGATACAGCAAGCATCAGGAATGTCAGCTTACCTACAACTTCTCACAGAAAGAACAAAGCATGTTCTGGAAAGGGATGGGTCCAGATGCTCTGGTTACCCACCAGAGGTCTAGTGCCTGTCTGGACAGGCCCAGGCAGTGCCGACTACAGTATAATCTCAAGTTGCTGTTTGTTTTATAGAGAGCCCCCAGGGCCTGGCCACTGCATCTCTGTCTTGAGGCCTAGCCTTCCTAGATGTGCCTTCAGCCAGTTTTCAAGTGTTTCCATTGTCTGCACCTTCCATGGCCCATTCTTGTATATCCATTTGTTAATTTCAATCTAATTTAGCTGACTATACTATTCCCATCCATCCTGGGGTCCTCATCAAAGCCAAACAGAACCTAGCTCCATGGTCTCCCATGTCTAGACCGGTGAGCTAACAGGTTCTCATTATGTAGTTCTTTTTTTTTTTTTTTTTTGTCTTTTTGAGACAGGGTCTCACTATGCAGTTCAGGTTGGCCTTAAGCTCACTTTGTAGCTCAGGCTGGTCTCGAACTCACAACAATCCTCCTGCCTCAGCCTCCCGAGTGCTGGGATTACAAGCATGCGCCACCACGCCCGGCCAGACATTATGTAGTTCTGGCTGGCCATGAACTCACTACATAGCTCAGGCTAGCCTTGAACTCATGGTGATCCTCCTGTCTCACCCTCCTGAAAGGTTCAGAATACATTATGGGTATTTCGATTTTTTTTTTTTTAATGTGTTTAGTACAGGGTCTGGTCTACATGGTCTCAATCACTGTCTCAGTGTACCCGAGGGGCGGGGTGGGCATAGCACACTACAGATTAACCCTGGTCCCTGGACCTGCCTGAGAAGGTGCTTTAGTCCACTGAGCTATCTGGCTGGCCCTCAGTGATTTTTTAGGGAGACACAGTCTTAACTTACAACCTACTACATTACAACCATCCCTCATGAACGAACTGAGTTTGTAAGACAAGGGTTCACTGTATATGAAGTTAGATGTATGTGTTTGTTTTTGAGACAGAGTCTCACTATGTAGTTCAGGCCAGCCTTGAACTCATTATGTAGCACGGGCTGGTCTGTCATCTGTGATCTTCCTGCCTCAGCCACCCCAGTGCTGGGCTCCCTGGCTCCCAGGAGAATGCCAGGGAAGCCCTAATATATCCTAAACACAGGCAGGGCAGCCTCACTGAAAGGAACTTCCAGGCCCAAGGTGTCAGTCTTCCTGAGGATGAGAAATCCCAGCCTGGAGAAAGAAGAAAAGTGCATTTCTCCTTAAATGTGTGTCGTCTGACTTCTGCACTGTGAATAGATTTTTTTATTTTTTTTGTCTTTTTGAGACAGGGTCTCACTATGCAGTTCAGGCTGGCCTTGAGCTCACTTTGTAGCTCAGGCTGGTCTCGAACTCACAACAATCCACCTGCCTCAGCCTCCCGAGTGCTGGGATTACAGGCATGCGCCACCACACCCGGCTGTGAATAGATTCTGACAACAGAAAACTGTCCTATAAGGAGAAAACTAACATGGTAGAACAAGTGTATTGCCTGGCAAATTACAGGAGGTGTAGTCTCGCACAATCAGAACGGAATGGAGCCCTGGGGGCGGGCAGAAGGGTGGAGCTGGGTGGAGGCCCCAACCCAGGTGCGCATGCAAGATTCGAGCAATCCCAAAGAGGCTGGCTTTCCCCACTTACAGGGCGCCTGCAAGACCAACCACTAAGCCCATGGGGGCAGCGCCAGCACCGCTTTGGGGTCCAGGGATACACTTCCTCTTATAGGCAGAGAGGAATCAAAATATGTCAGACGAAGCGATTCACTGGTCTACTGCAGGGCAGGTTATAGATGTCCATCTGGAGAGGTTTTGTGGTTAGGGTAGGAAAACTCAGGCCTAACCCGCAGGTAAATTAAACTTCATTCTTTGCAGCAGGGCTAGCCAGCGCCTTGAATATGCTCCTGTCCAGCTCCAAGAGGGTGGTCATCTAAGGTACAACTCCCATCTTGATTAGTTCCTTTTTCCAGACTGTGTCTAGAGTTGGGTTTGGTGGTGACACCTTAATCCCAGCACTTGGGAGGCTGAGGCAGGAAAGTCACTTCAAGCTCATAGTCAGTCTGGACTACATAGAGACCTTAAGGAGACAAGGGTTGTCAAAAAGAAAGGTTGAGCTAGTTGTTTTTCAAGTCTTCCCCACCAAACACTCATCACAAGAACCATCAGCTGTAGATCCCTGGGGGACATTTTTTTCCAGCTTAATTTGGAGGTGCTGAGTAGAGATAAGGAAGCAGAACAGTAAAAGCCACACTCAGCAAAAGCCACCTGCAGAAAGGAACAGGGCATCTCACTCCCAAGATCAAGATCAGGAACTCCTGCGAAGGAACCTCCCACCAGGCCATTCTGAAAACGTCATAACCTGCATGTGGGACAGGTGGGGACACTGGGGACTTCAGTCCTCTCCCATGGGCCTCAAATTGGCATCACTGGGCCAAAAGCCCTGTAAGTTGACCCCTCCAGCTAGTAGATTCAATCCTCCCTTATCTATGACAGGCCTCTGCAGCCGGCAAGGACTTAACAATTATAACATAACGTAGGGACTTGCCAGCGGGGAGGAAAACAGCGTTTCTGAGGGTTCTCAAGTGCCCGCCTTGTCAAGAAATTTCCATGTGTACCTTTGGGCCACAGGGAGTCAGGTAAGGAGTTTTCTGGCCAAACGTAAACTCTTCCTGCAGTTCCTCCTAAAGTGTCCTTGTTCCAGCCTCTCAGAGTGCACCGCCCTCCCAGGCCCACCCCCCATCATCAAGGGCTCTGGTTCAGGAATGGGTCTCGCATGTGACCCGCTCAGGATGGGAGGGCCATCGTCCAGTACACTTGTTAGCAGGACTCTGACGCTAGGATTGCAGGCAGGTCCACTTAAATTTACTTTAAAAACAAACAAACAAACAAACAGCCTGATCTCGCTACGTAGTTCAGGCTGGTTGTAACTCGCAATGGTCCTCCTGCCTCAGCCTCCCGAAAGCTGGGACTCAGGCGTTGCACTCAAATTCTGCTCTGGTAGACGGGAGGCACAAGTACGCGATGGTTCCGACTGTGCCAGAGAACTAGCTTCGCGGTAAGTAAGCCCGACAACTAAGTCGCTTGTCTACAGGAGTCAGGTCCCACGGTCTGTCATCTGCTGTCCAGCAAGTGCCTTCACAGACGCGGACTCGGCTTCCATTCGCAGCCTCCACGTTTACTGAACACAGCTACCACGCCAGATAAACAGAAGGGCTAACGAGGTTGGGACATTGAGTCCCAGCTATGGAAAAGGAACACACATTGGTAATGACTAAGACACCCAGGAGCCTCTGAGACAGCGCGACGCAGGAGGAGGCAGGGCCGCGCACGCGGAGCACCGCCCATCAAGGAAGTCACGTGTGTGGGCGGGACCAAGGCGTAGAGGAAGTGCAAGGCGAGCGGAGGGAGAGGGCAGCCTCTCCCCGGAAGTGCCGCCTTCCTCCAGAGCCTGTGCCGGAAGTGGTGCTGGTTGTCGCGGTTATGATGGCTTCAAGGTTACTTCGCGGAGCTGGAGCGCTGGCCGCGCAGGCCCTGAGGGCCCGCGGCCCTACTGGGCTGGCTGCCATCCGCTCTATGGCTTCTGGAGGTACTTCCCGTCGGACGCGCCGAAGTCCGGAGATTTTTTTTATCCCCGCCCCGGGTTGGTGGGTGTGGGGACAGCAAAGCGGGGCGGCTGTGCAAATTCGTGGGACACTGATCACGCCAGGGCCCCGTGCCCCCCCAGCTCTATGACATCTACTTGTAATTTTGGGCATCGTTGCCGCTGCCCACCAAACTGACGCGAGTGCGAATGTGTTCCCTGTAACGGTAGTGCGGTGACCTTCCTCAAGGGGTTCAGGAAGCTGCAGCGCCACGGGAGGCCCGGGCGGCCCTCGTATCTCCCTTGCTCACTTCAAGCCATGGTCTACCTGCTTTTAGAAGGATGTCAAGACATTGGCCTTGGTTGCAGAAGAGATGCTTCCATGAATGTTGTCCTTTAGAGGATCGTGACCAGGTCCTTGGGGGACCATGGGATGAGTAGCCTGGAAGAATTTGTGCTCTCTCTGAAACTTAAGCAGAAGCCCATGTGTGGCCTTTTCCAGCTTGGCCACTTCAATGTGTATTTAAAAAAAAAATCCCAAAACTTAGCCGGGCGTGTTGGTGCAGGCCTGTAATCCCAGCTCTCGGGAGGCAGAGGCAGGAGGACTTTGTAAGTTTGAGACCAGCCTGGGCTACAAAGTGACCTCAAGGCCAGCCTGAACTGCATAGTGAGACCGTGTTTCAAAACGACCAAAAAACAAAGATGTGTGGTCGGACATAATTCACTCATCTTTCTGTAGGTGGTATCCCTACTGATGAGGAGCAAGCAACTGGCCTGGAGAGAGAGATCATGCTGGCGGCCCAGAAGGGACTGGTGAGGAGAAACCCCCTTCTGTGATCTCTGTGGCCTTGGATGGGATCGGCGGTCTCCCTGGGAGCTTCCGATTGGCTTGGAGGGACAGAGCTCTGCCTCTGTGAGGACTGGGGTGGCTTGGCGTCCTGGCTCAGTGCTTGCTTTTTTTGTTTGTTTGTTTTAGGATCCATACAATGTACTAGCCCCAAAGGGGGCTTCAGGCACCAAGGAAGACCCTAATTTAGTCCCCTCCATCACCAACAAGCGAATAGTGGGCTGCATCTGTAAGTACTTCATGTCGGTTTTTTTATGCATTTGTTTAATAAAGCCTATTGTATGGGATGCACATAAGGTACTTCCAGTTGTGTGTGTGTGTGTTGGGGATGACTGGACTTAAAGAGTATAGACGAAAAAGTATAATAGATGTGTAAATGTCCAACGTTTCTGGCTCTCAAGCCTCGTGTTGCGTGAATGCGTGTCATCCTTACTGGAAAGAGGCATGACAGCAGCAAGACTGGCTCATTGGAAGGGTGTCATGGAGAGTGTTCATCCAGATAATATTGACTGTATGCTTTCTATGCCAGGCATAGAAAGTCCCAAACCCTGCTTTGGGACTTCACATAGGCAAGGGAATTGTTAAAACTTACAGAACCCTGATCTAAGGTCAGTTTACTCCTAGGTAAATGCAAGGCCCCCATTTGATAGGAATGGTAGTGGAGCTTGGCTTCTGAAGATGTTGACTATAGTTTGATTTCTGTCTCACACAGAAAGAAATTAACATTGAAAGTCTCCCTCTCTCACTGTATGCTGTTCAGCCACCTTCTTGTCCTTTTAGGTGAAGAGGACAACAGCGCTGTCATCTGGTTTTGGCTGCACAAAGGCGAGGCTCAGCGGTGCCCGAGCTGTGGGGCCTATTATAAGCTGGTGCCTCACCAGCTGGCCCACTGACCCCATGGACTCCCCAGAATGTGCTGTAAAGTCTCTTTCCAATAAAGACGAGCTGGGTATCAGCTCCTTCCCTCCATGGCCAGTCTCTTCCGTATTTTGGGGTAGGCATGGGGAATTGTGCTGACAGTAGCTGTCCGTTCACACAAGCTTGTGATCCAGAGAGTATAAGCATTGTGCATTGTGCACCTTAGTCACAAATAGGTGGGGCTGGGCTCAGAGGTGGGGTGTGTGCTGCGCTGGAGGCCCTGCCTTCCAGGTCCTGGATTCCCCCAGAATCAAAATAGATTGGCGACCTATAACACAGTGATTGTGACCACCAGGGATGGGCAAAAGGATGAGCTCCAGGGCCGGGCTAACTGGGACTTCTGACCCAGGCATCATCTTTTGGTGGTGTCCCTGTGGATGTGTTCTCTGTCCTGTGACATCTACCCCAAAAAAGGTAACAAAAAAAGGTAAGTACCTTGTGAGGTATTAGGGGTAACACATGTATGAAGATTCTGGTCCTCTCAGAGAATCATAGGGCTGGAGTGGTTGGTTTTGGTTGAGGCAGGGTCTTACCCTAGGCTGCCCTCAAATTTGTGGTCCTCCTGCCTCAGTTTCCTGAGGGCTGAGATTTACAGGCATGTATCCCACACCCAGCTCTGGCACAGAGTGAGTACCTAGGACAGCTGTAGCATGTCAGGGTATGGGACTTTGTCAGAACTCAAAGACCAGCTCTCTTCAAAAATGCATTACAATGAGCAGAGAAGTGGGGTGGGGAGCAACTAAGGAAAACCTAGAGCACACACAGAAGTACCTTGTACACCTTGTGGGGTCTTGATTTCCAAACAGTTGTAGGAGCTGAGTCCAATTGCTGCATGTTAGCAAGGCCTCCTTGTAGTATTTCTGTGCCTCTTTATGGCTCATTTTGAACCAAGTCTGCCTTCCCTGCTTAAAAGAAAAACTGAGCTGGGTGTAATGGGAGCTCAGAATTCCAGCTACGTGGGAACTGAGGTAGGATCCAATGAAAGTTGGAGGCCAGCCTCTGCAACATAGTAAGACCCCATCTTGAAAAATCTGTAAAGGAAAAAATTTGGAATGTTTGTGATATTTTATGTTTTTTTGTTTTGTTGCTATTGTTTTAAGACAAAAGTCTTGCTATGTCTTAAAGTAGGCTGGGCTTGAACTCGCTGTGTAGTCCAGGCTGGCCTCCAGCTCATGCCAATCCTGCCTCAGCCTCCCAAATGCTGGGATTATAAGATAGTGCCACCATGTCTGGCTTATGATACTTTGGCCAAGTTGTACTCACTTTTTGTTTATGTAAAATACTTTCTCATTAGCTGGGTGTGATAGTACATGCCTATAATCCCAGCATCAGGAGGCTGAGATAGGAAAACAGATGGGCATGAATTTGAAGCCAGCTTGGACCACACAGTGAAACCCTGTCTTAAACACAAAATAGGGAGATGATTTGGGGTTATCCAGATGGTTCTGATGAGCACAGGAAGAGAGATGTAATACTGATGGCTTCGAAGAAGCTGAGGAAGGCAAAATGATTGTCCACTAGGGACTCCAGAATCAAAGCCCAGCTAACACTTTGATTTCAGCTGTGAGGCCCAGGTTGGACTCCTCGACAAGATTGTTAAGTTAACAGTTAGGCTTTAAGCCACTCGATTCATGCTAACTATAGTGGCTGCAATAGACAAGACCAGGAACTTCCCCTCCTGCCTCCAGTCAGCAGCCTTTCCTGGGAGCTTCACCTTAGTCACCTGGATCCTGGCCCACTCCTGGGTCACGCTGGCCTAGACCACTGAAAGAGCACTGGGGTGGGACCCGGGCATCAGGGCCTCGAGCTTCCCCAGTGGCTTCTGTGCTGTGAGGGCTGTGGTTCTGCCCTTGGCTCACCATGCCAACCTACACCCCTTGTTTGCGGGCCATAGTAATGGGAGACCTTGGGAAGAGAGGCAGTGTGGCGTTGCTGTGAGAACTGAGCCTGGCCCCTGGGCTCACTCAGCAGCACAGGATTTGGGTCCCGTTGCCCCTCACATAAGGATACAGGTCTCACTGTCCGTATATGATTGCCTATCTGCAAGTACTGAGTAAAGAACCTTTTCCAGGACTGCTTGAGAATTTGCTGATATGAAGGCCTGTCAAAAACGTCACTCTGGTGTGGGTTTGGCTCTCGTTTTGTCAAGAGACAGGCCTGACCTCAAACGCGTGATCCTCCTGCATCAACCTGAGTGGCTGGGATTTCAGGCTTATGCCACTGTACCTGTCTCTATATAATTTCTTTTTCAAGATATATTTTAAGTAAAATAATTTATTATTCAGTTATAATTAGTTCTCAAATTTGAGGATTTTTCAACTTCAAATATTTTCATCATTTGCTTCTGCTCATGTTTTCTTGACTGTCTTTGCTGTTCCTTCTACACTGCCAGGCCATATCTGAGGCAACAAAGTATTTTTAACAATTTCCGAAGGACTTATACTTTCATTTGCAGCTATCTTATTACACGCAATTTTCTTCAGTTATCTTCTAAAATAAGTTCTTGAAAAATATCGTTCACAGCCTTCATACATCTTCAAAATGCAAAAACTTTGTTGTACCTCGAACAGCCTGGGGACGGAACCCTGGGCATTGCCGACGCTCTGGGACGTGGCTCACAGTGACCCACTTGCCTTGCTGCTTTGGAGCGGTGCAGAAAAGATCCATATTATTTCTTAAGAGACAGTTTGTGTAGTGCCATGCTGGGTGAGTGCTCTACTGAGCTATGTTTCCAATCCTATTTATTTTTTGAGACAGGCCCTGGCTGGACTTGAACTTGTGGTCCTTCTGCTTCAGAGTCCTTAGTAGGTAAGATTTAAATGTACCTCACTATATCTGGCTAAGGATTTTTTTTTTTTTTTACTATGGAAGTCAGGCTGGCCTTGAGCTCATTGTAGCCCAGGCTGCCTTGAACTTGCAATGATCCTCCTACCTCGGCCTCCCCAGTGCTGGGATAACAGGTGTGCCCACCACACCTGGCTATGACATTTTCTTTTTAAGATATCTTTTAAATGTTTGCATTTATTGTGGGGAATTCATTTACAGAACACATCTTAATTCTTTTTATTTTCCCTTCCCTCTCATACTCATCCAAATCAGGAAAGTTCTTTTATTTTTCTGGCACTGAGTAGTGAACTGAGCTACACCCCTAATCTTTCTTTTCACTTTTAAATTTGATAATAAATTTGAGACAATCTCACTATGTTTCTGTTTCAACTCAGGCTAAACTGGAGTTTGTTATCCTTCTTTCTCAGCCTCTCAGAATGCTGGGATTACAGGTGTATACCTGTACACCCTGAGCAGTTTATGTATTCAGTCCCTAACCCTCAGCTCCTATTCAAGTTTTGCTAAGTAGCCCTAAGTCTCGCAGCAAACAGGTCTCAGTTTTGTGGCACCCATTGCTGTCCATCTAGGACAGTTCCCAGGGGGCCCTTTTGAGGATGACGCTGACATCTTGGTTTTGCCTGTTTCCTTGGGACTGGCTTCAGGTGGTGGCCAAGTGCTGGGCAAGAGTGCCACGGAGGCCCTTCTGGGAGGCCCCTGGTTTGTACACCATGCAGGTCGCCATGGTCATGGACTGGTGCCCCTCCAGCATGAAGGTGCCTGATAATTCTTACTATGTCAGCAGTACCTTGTTCCTCACCAGACTTCTAACGTGTTATTTACATCAGTATGGGTCCATCCCTTTTTTATTCAGGGGATTATTACTCCTGACTTCTGATGTATTGATGTTTAATTTATTCCAATCTGGGCAGCAAAGCCTCTCTGAGCTGGCTCCTGCACCTCTGAACCTGACCCTCTCATTCTCCTAGCATTTGTTTTACTTTTGGATAGAAAATATTCCAGGCTCATCTTCTGGGATGATGATCGACCCCTGAGGGCGATGCCATTACTGCTCCCTTCTTAGGGTAGGGACGCAAGAGCTGGGAAGGCTCAGGTCCGTGCACTTCCAGGTTTGTGGGACTACGATAGCAAGCTCAAGCCACTTAACTGAGCCCTTTTGTCCCTCAATTTGAAATTTATTATTATTAATTTTATTTTTGGCGGAACCGGGAATTGAACTCAGGCCCCTGCGCTTGCCAGGCAAGCGCTTATTCTACCAAGCTGTCTCCCTGGCCCCTTGAAATTTAGACTTACAGAAAAGTTATAAAAATAGTTCCTATTTACCCAGTTTGTAGTACAATTTGCTGGAGCCCAGGAATTCACATTGGTACAGTGCAATCAACTAGGTAGCAGCTCGTCCTGGGTTTGCTGGCTTCCTGGGAGCACTCTGCCTGTCTTCCCCCCCAAAAAACAGAATACATAATCTCTGTCTTCCCGACCCATCACCACTGAACTTGAGACCTCGTTTTATTAATTTCAGTTCTTGGCTCCCTGCTGCCGACTGCTGGTGGGATTGAGGTTTTGCAAGAGTCCCAAGGCGAAATGGGGCCTCCTAGCGCACCTGCAGAACGACCTCTTACTGCCATGCACTTTGAGCACTTATCCAGGTGGTGTCTACTATGCTCTGCCCTAAGCTAATTTTCCTTCTAATAAGTATCTTGTGGGGAGATATACAGATTATACAAATAGCCTTATCTTTGCCCACTAAATTTTGTGTTCATTCTTACCTGCAACTATTGCCTTTCCCTGAAAGTAAGACCTAATTGGAAGATTTTCAGCTTTGAAAACCAGAGATTGAAAGTGCGGGCTCTGGCCTAACCCACATCACTCCCTCTCGACCCGCAGCTCGTGTTTGGCAGGCGGCTTCCAGCGTGCACCCGCTCCGTTCTTTGTCACTGGCCGGCCGACACTGAGAGTGGTAGCCAAGCGCTGGGGGAGGCACAGCATGCAGAGCTGACGGCTGTGGGAAGTGGGAGGAGTCGGCGGGAGGCTCCACCCCTGGTGGCAGGGCAGAGCTGCGGCTGGAATCAAGCAGGGTGCTCCCTGCAAGCTCTGACCTCACATGGTGACCAAATCCACAGTATGGCCCCCCAGCCCCTCCCTGATGCTTCCTAGGCGCCCATACTCATTGTCACTGTCCATCGGGACACAGCTGACCACCACTTCCAGGGCAAACCCACTATGGCTTGTCCCCTGCTGCAGCCACCCCTCCCCATGTCGCCCCCCTCTGGTCCTTGTCACTCTGCCTGTTCACCTGCTCAGCTGATGCCCATCCCACTGCCTCTCCCCTCCCAGCTGTTCCTTACTCAAATGGTCCCTGTACCATTTTTCTCTGACTTGTCATGAGGTTCTCATTAATAGTCCAGGCTGGCCTCAAACTTGTGGTGATCCTCTTGTCTCAGCCTCCTGAGTGCTAGAATTTAAGGTGTGAACCATTCTGCCAGCTCTGACCTGTCCATTTGTTGAGGGTAAGAATACCTTTTTACCACTGACCTCAAACAGAAGGACCTGGCAGACATGCTATCCTGCTCATGTACCCAACCACGGGAGAGCAGCTCACCTCACTGGCAGCCTTTGCCACCAGCACCCTCCTGGCCTCTCCCAGCAGAGCCCGGCTCACCTCACAGCCATCACCACTCCCCACCCTTTCCCTGACTGAGCTGAGGCTGTAACCCTGTTGGCGTCAGGCTGCCTGGCATAGGTGCCCCAACAGCAGGATGCGGTGAACCCAGCCCCATCCACAAGGGGACGCAGCTGCAGGTGAACCCGGCCTCCTGAGGCCTCGCTGCCACGTTGCCTTGCCAACCAAACCGCAGCTTTAAGCCCGTGTCCGTTGCGTTCCCAGAGCTCCTTTCTCTGAAGGTCCCCAGGGTGGGGGGGAGCAAACAACTGCACCAAGCCACAAGAAAACAGCCACACACTGGGCTTTGTCCATAATTATTACTATGATTTATAAAAGAATGTTTTTCTCAGGCAACTGTGTTATGGGGTGCATCTGGAGAGCAAGGCGGGGCCTGGCTGCGGCGAAGACCCCATCCTTGGGGTGGGAGGCCTGCCTGGCTCCTGCCGGACTCCTCATTCCCTGCTTTCCTCCAATAGCGCAGAGCTCGACTCTTCCTAGCCAGGGTATGGGGCAGGGAGACGAGCGGCCACCACTGCCACACTCCCAGGGGAGAGTGACAGGCCACCCACTGTGGCTGCCCCAGCCCTGGGAGCCCTTGCTGGGGACCTGTGCACAGTTGTGGGTAGCCATGGGGTGGGGCCGGCAGAGGCAGCAGCATAAGATACACTCCTGCCTGCACTGCGGCTGCCCCTTCCAGCCTGCTCCTCAGACCTCCGCGTTCTCTGGGCCTGGGGTGGCACCTGCCAGAGGACATGGGGGATTTGGGCGTCTGGTCCTGGAGCTCTGGGGAGCAACTCCAAAAGTCAGAGCGAGGAGCCCTTGGCCTAACGGGGCTCACAGACGCCCTGGTTAACCCACTGCGGGCTCAATGCCTCTGCTCCAGCTGGAGCTGGCATCCATGCAGCTAAAAATTATGTGTGCGTGTGAATGTGTATATTCGCGCGTTTGTGCAGGCACCACCTGCTGAGGGCTCAAGGCATGCAGGGGACCCGGACCAGAAAAGGTCCTGGCCTCTGGGTGCCCCTCCTTCCGACGTACTCCACCCTCCTGGGTATTAGAAGGTCTTTCGATGAATAGCACGAGAGCCATCCTCTTCATACTCCTTTTTGGACACCCACATCTTCTTAAAAGTATCCAGCGAGGCCAAGATGGAGCCCCTGGGAGGATGGAGGGGGCATTCTTGGGGACCTGTGGGTGGCTCCCATACCCTTCCCTGGGAGACTCCACCCCTCCACCCTGCTTGAGTAGAGTCCAGAACAAAGCAGCTTCTTTCCAGAGCCCTCCCTAGGCCCCGTCTCACCCAATCCACGTGGAGTACAGCCTTTCCTGAGGAGCAGAGATCTAGGGAGGAAGGTGAGCATGTCACTGCTCTGTCCCCACACAGCCATCACCCTCTTCCCAGGGCCAGGCCAGGCACCCAGGGGTCTCCATGACTCACCTTGATCTTGACGTCCTTAGGAGCAAGTTTCTTCACCTCGCTCAGTAACCGGTCTCCAAAGCCTGTGGACCAGAATGGGGTCTAGGGTCCAGCCTCCTTGCCACAGATCTCCAGATCCAGCCCTGGGGTCCCCCACTCCCTCCAGGATTAAGGGAAGGGTGGGCCAACCCAAAGGGAGTAACCACTCCAAACCTCAGTGAGGCAATGGAGATGGAGCCCGGGTGACATAGCCCCCACCTGACGCCTGATCCTTGTCACAGTCGCTCCTCTCATACTTTTACCTCTCAGTTAACCCCATCTGGCCACAAGATAAAACCTGTCTCTACTGCCAGGTGGGCTAGTGCAGGCCTATAACCCTAATATTCAGGAGGCTAAAGGAGGATCACTAGAAATTTGAGGCCAGCCTGAGCTGGCTACATACTGAGCTCAAGGTCAGTGTGGACCCCATACGGAGACTGTCTCAAAAACCCAAACAACAAAGCTCACCGGGTCCCATTAAGATTTTTGAAAATTTATTTATTTAGTACTGGCTCTTGCTATGCAGCTCAGACTCGTTAGTGATCCTATTTCAGCCTCCCCAGCACTGGGATTACAGGTGTGCACCACCAGGCCTAGTTTTAGTGACCAACACAGTGCCCAGGTTCTGGGCCAGCACAGCACAAAGTACTGAGGATTGAACCCTGGATGTTGCTTTTGCCAGGCAGGCACTTACACTGCTGAGCTATCTCCCCAGCCTACCCGGTCCAATTAAAAAGGGGGCAGAAATGATCTGGGCCCATGGTGATGCATGGCTACAATTGCAGAACTCTGAGAGGGTAAGGCAGGAAGATCTTACATTCGAGCCCTGGCTTGACAACTTAGATCTTGTCTTAAAATACGAAGGGCTGAGGATGTAGCTCAGTGTAAAGGCCTTGGTTCAATCCCCAGTACCACAATAAAGGCTGCAGAGCTGGCCGTGCCCCAGCCCCCATGTCTAGGGTGCAGGCTGTGAAGCCCAGGTTGCACCTCCCCCAACCCGCTCCCTACCTTTGAACAGTGTAGATCCACCTGAGAGCACGATGTTGGCAAAGAGCGTGCGGCGAAGGTCCATGTCGGACTTGTGGATGGCAAAGGCCAGCACCTCATGCAGCCCTTCGCTCTCGTCCCCTATCAGGTCTGGCTGGAACAGCAGCTCAGGGGCCCGGAAGCGTGCAGGCCCAACCTGCAGAGCACAGGACTGAGGCAGACAGGTTCCTGGGAACCCTGCCAGTGCCTCCACCACCCCAGCCACTTACATCAAGCGTGCTGCCGTCAGGCAGGGTATACTGCACCTTCTCCGTCTCCAATGCCTCGTCCTTCTGGGGGTTGATGGACAGGTAGCAGGCTCGCTGCACGTGGGGTACACATCTCAGTGGCTGCGTCTAGGAACCCCCTTCACACCTCCCAGCAGTGCCCACGACCCAGAGCCCCTCCTCACCTCCTTGATGGTCCGTACCACCTCAAACTCTGCTGATGTGTGGAAATCAGCCCCTTCCTTGCGCAGCAGCAGCCGGAGGTAGCGGGAGACGTCCCGGCCAGCAATGTCTACCCGCATGATGGAGTGTGGCATGGCGAAGCCCTCATAGATGGGGACAGCATGAGTGACCCCATCCCCGGAGTCTAAAACCACTCCTGTTGTACGACCTGTTGCGTACCTGTCACCAGATCAGCATACCTCACCTCAGCCACAAAGGTACAGGGACCGCCTCACCCAGAGGGACCCTGGAACATTGGGACTGTCTGGAACAGGAAAGGTGGAGCACATCAGGGTATCGGGGCTTCCTAGTCACTGCAGCTGGGGTTGCCACAGGGAGGACAGGGCTTGGCCACTCACAGGCTGAGCACGGCTTGCATGGAGATGAACAGGGCTGGCACATTAAAGGTCTCGAAGAACACCTCTGCCGCCTTCTCCCGGTTCTTGCTGGGGTTGAGTGGGGCCTCCGTAAGGAGAACAGGGTGCTGCAGGACATGGGAGAGGCACGGTGTGAACTCCATGTGGCTCCTGGGCCCTCTGCTGAACCCCAGCCCTGCTTCCAGCTGGCCAGTCCCCTTCCAAGCTGGGTGCTTCCTAGTTGCCAGGGCTGGCTGGGTGGGTCCCATAGACAGAGAGCTGTGGTGGGCCAGAAGGAGGCAGGGGCAGGGAGATGCTGTTGGCCATACCTCCTCTGAGAAGGTCTGCAGCTGGTCCTTGGAGTACACATACTGCCAGATGCGCTCCATGTCATTCCAGTCCCGCACCATGCCATGCTCCATGGGGTAGCGAATGGTCAGCAGCCCCCGGTGTTCCTGGAGGCAGGAGAGGCCAGATGTGGTGCAGGCTCTGCGCCAGGGGGCAGCCGCTGGCTTTCTGGGAAGACACTCCTGCCCACGGGATCCCCAGGCTCTGGGGTACACCCTGAACTAAGAATGGCTCTTCTGTCCCACCATACACTGGCCTTTCAGAGCTCAGCTAGCTTCTACTGGCTGGAGACCAGAAAAAGTGGCAGCATGCCCCAAGCCACAGGCCCTCCTCCTGCGGTCTCTCTGGGGCTTCCCTACTCTCTCCTCCAGCTGCTAGCTTCCTCCAGGCACCTGGGCTCCTCTGCCTGTCAGCACAGCCCCTCCCGAAGGGAACCTTCTGCAGCTTCAGCCACTGCCCACCGTCTCCACCACAGACATGCTGCCTCTATTTACCCTCCGACACTGCCCCCCCACGAGTGCGCCCCTTCTCACAGTCTGTACCCCCTGCTCCCACTGACCTCATTCTTGGAGTCACACACCTGCCCTTCTAATGCGCACTGCTCCTTCTCTGGTCCACTACTGGGCCACATCCCCCAGGTATTCCCATTGCATTTCAGCAACTGGCTCACTCTTCCCACCCCCACACTGGTGCATCCTGGTGGGTGATCTGGCTGTTCTGTCCCTAGATGGGTCACCTGGCAGGTGTGCAAGAGGAAGAGGTGGCCCTCAAGACCCTATTGAGTCTGGGGTAACTCTAACTCTAAGTCTTAAAGCATCTTTTTTTTTTTTTTTTTGTCGGAACTGGGGATTGAACTCAGGCCCTTGCACTTGCCAGGGAAGCACTTATTCTACTGAGCCATCTCCCCAGCCTCTTTAAAGCATCTTCTAGTCAGTTCTTTCCTCTGTAGTTACCAGATAGCCTCTACAAGGCAGGGCATGCAGAGAGACTTCCCCAAAACGAGAGCATCGCCCCTCATCTCTCAGCAGGGAAGTGCACACGCAGACCCCACAGCCATGTGAGGAGAGCCCAGGAGGGTGGCAGCAGAGGCCCGTTCCTTTGCCACCAGCTAGTGGCCCTGTGCTGCTTACCTCTGCCTTGGGTCCGATGAAGAGGTCCCCCTCCAGGGCTCCAGCCATCACCCGCATGTGCTTAGGCCGCCCGACACTGCAGGGACACAAAGTTGGTGAGGTGAGCAGGGGCTCAGCGGGGCCTCTGTCCAGAAAAACTAAAGTCCTCTTGTGAAGCTCAGAGGGCCCAGTCCCCGAAGCAGTCATAGGCAAAGGTTGGAACCAAAGGTGGCCATGGGATGTGGGAGCAGGACAGGGTCAGAAGGAAAGCATCACTTCCCTGAGAGGAGCGAGCATTTGAACCCCAGGCCACCGGCGCTCTGCAGCCCAGGCTGGCAGAGGGTCAGCTTCCCACAGCCACAATGACTCAGCCCATGCTCTTGCATCCAGGGGGCAGGCTGGCTGGAGACTGAGGGAAGGCATGCCCCTCGAGTGGGTGCTGCCCCTGTCCACTGCCGGGGCATCTGGTACAGAGTCAGTCCTTAGAAACCAAGATCTGATGAGCTACCCTTCCAAACTGCACCCCAAGTTCTCCACACAGCCACAGAAGCTGTAGAGTTCCGGAAGGTAGACTGGAGCCCTCCAGGGCGTCCCAGGCTGGCTCTGTCGAAGACAAGGCCTGGGTTCTCTGCAGAGTCAGCTGCACACCTTAGGTCCTGCTCTGCCCCGGATTCCAGGGAACCAATCAGAAGTGTCTAAGATTTGATGAGAGAAACCTTGCCCATGAGCTAGAGGGGCCCAATGAACATGCCAGGCTCTTGTGGGGTGACAACCCCTGACAATCTCTGCTGCAGCCAGCATCGCACAGGGAGAGGCCTCCCAAGAGGGAAATAGTATTTTCAGAACCTGATCAAGAACAAGCCCTGACAAAAACATTTCTGAGGCTGAGGGTGTGCTTAGCATTTCCCCTAGTGTCGGAAAAGGCATAAAAACCTTTCCAAGGAAGAGAGGCTGTGTACAGCTATCCTTAGCCCTCCTGCTCTCTGCACAGCTTGGCAAGCACCCCTTTTTATTTTTGCCCCATCCCCAGGCCAAGGCTGGTGCCTCCCCCTTACTGCTCAGGAGAGGGGGAAGGGGCACAGAACTTTTTTGTTCTTGCCCAATTCTTTCCACAGTGTCAACCTCACAGACAAGGGGCTTTCCCTTACAGAGGGACCATGAGTTGCGTTCAAATAGCAGAGTTGTGACCCGGGGCTTCCTGTCTCCCGGAGCCAAACAAAATCAGACAGGGCTGGGCCAGGGATGCACCTGAGTGGCATATAGCCTGCCTGACAGGCAATCATGAGGCCCCCGAGTTAGTTAGTTAAATAAAACCCCCAACCAACCAACCAAACAAACAAACAAAAAATTAAACCAGAGAGGGCCAGCAACACTTACTAGTTTGGGAAACAGTATTTGGGAATCTGGTCTCCGGCAAAGCCAGCCTTGATCACCCCTGAGCCCTGCAAGGAACAGCAACATTTAGCTTCTGACAGTCACCTCCGGATGAAGACATCCTGGCAGCAGAGAGCTGGCACCCCACCACAGCCCAGGGCACACCCCTTTGTACAGGTCCAACAGTGGTTCAAAGCCAGAGGCCACTGCATCCCCTGCCTTGGGAACATGTAGGGGAAACAGGAGAGGGTGGGAGTAGCACTCAGCACACAGGGTCCTGGGATGCTGCTAAACATCCCAAAAGGCACAGCCTTCCGGACGACCAACAAGTACCCAGCCCAGACGGCCAACAGCGCAGAGTCAGAAGCCCAAGAAGCCCAACCTTTCCTGCAACCTCTAGGGTTGGGTCCTGGCAGGAATCCACGGCACACAACTCCCAGGGGACAGCCAGAAGCAACCCTGTGTAGAAGTGTTTTTCAACACACACCGGCCCCAGGCTTCCCCAGCAGAAAGGGACACCTGCCAGGTAACATTCGCACCTCTGCCATGGCTACTGAAGGGATTCTAAGAACTTGTGGTTGGTGAGCAGCCCGTGTGATTTATTTAAAGGGAAGCCACCTGTCCTTCCTCAGCTTGCCCTGGGGCTGTCTCACAGCACTTCTCCATCCCAGCTCCAGCCTCCTCACTAAGCACCCCTGCTATGACTCAGGCGGCCTGCATGGGTCCTCCAAAAAAAGATGGCCATTCAGGAGGGAAACAGACAGATTCCCCAAAAGAGCAGACTGAGTCATTATCAAAGACTCCCAGGCCTGCGCACCAAGGGGCATCAGCTGGGGCACACGGGCAGCCAGACACCAGCCATTCACTTCCCTCAAGTCAGGGCTCAGAGACCAGAAATCTTAAAACAGCTGCAAGCAAGCTGAGCCCGGCGCTGAAGGACAAAGCCATGGGCAGCTGGACATCTTTCCTGAGGCTTCCAAACAGTTACCCCAAACTGCTTCTCGAACCTGGAAGCATTGCCCTTACTCCCCATTGCCCCTGGAGAGCCTGTGGGATTCCTGTTCCATACGGGAGCCGGTTAAAGGAGCTAAGAGGCCAAGCAGGTGGTGGTGCGTAAGTAGCTGGTGCACAACTATGTGTGTGTGTGTGTGTGTATGTGTATATATATATTCATTTTTTCTTCAGCCCTCTGGGAAGCCTGTGTGTGTGTGTGTGTGTGTGTGTATATATTCATTTTTTCTTCAGCCCTCTGGGAAGCCTGCGTGTGTGTGTGTGTGTGTGTGTGTATGTGTATATATATATATTCATTTTTTCTTCAGCCCTCTGGGAAGCCTGAGGATCACCGGGCCAACCTTTCCAAAACATCAGGCCAGCAGCGCCCTCTTCCACCCGGGTCTACAGCCAGGGTCACGGTGAGCAAAGGAGCTGCGGTGGGACCTGCCCAGGGTCTGCGAGCTCAACTGAGAGGGTCCGCGGCTGGGGCTCCGAGACCTCGGCGGGACCTGGTGGCCTTTACGCCCCGGCCCCCCAGCCTCGGAGCCTAAGTGCGGCAGGAAGCAGGCCGGGCGGGGCCCCCCTCCCCCCAGCTGCTGGGCCTCACGTTGTCGATGACCACGGGCTGGTTGGCGATGATGTCGTAGGACTCCATGGCCGGGCCGCGCCGGCCCTGCCCACCAGGGGGGCTGCAGGAGGGACCGGCGGCGGTCGGACGCGACTGCTGGCTCGGGACTCCGCGCCGCGCCCCTCCCCTGAGCGCGCAGCCTACGCGAGCCCCGCGGGGTCGTTGGGGCGACAACGACCAATCACCGCTCGCAGCGGCCTGATTGGCGGTGGGCGCTGGGGCCGACAGCGGGGGAAGGGGGCGGGGCCTTCCAGCCAATGGAAGCCTCCCAAAGGAGCAGTGGGGCTGTGCCTAGTCGGGGGATGAGGTCATAGCTCTGTTCTTAAAGGGAACGCCTGCAGAAGGTGGAGCTTACCTGTGATGGAGACCTGTTTGCCACGCCCCAGCATCTTCCACCCGCTCGCCCCTCGTGAGCGCCCAGTCCCGCAGGAGGCAGGCCCTTGGATATTTCTCCTAAAGCATTTCTTAGTTTTGCCTGTTTTTGAACTTTATGCGAGTGAAACCACAAGTATGTATCAGTTTGCATCTAGCATCTATACATTCGTGATATGGATCAATGTTCAGTTATTAAAAGTAATGAGGGAGAGCCGGGGATATAGTTCAGTGGCTTGAGCGCCTTTCTGGCAAGTGCAAGCTACTGAGTTTGATCCCAGGTACCGCAAAAACAAACACAATGATAAAAGTAATGAAGGAGTTGTGCACGACTGAATAGGAGAAACACATCAGGGCATATCGTTAAGTCAAAGCAAGGAAAGGGCCAAATAGTGGAATGTTACGTGCATGGCTGTCTCAGAAGCGTACTCGAGACATCTTCAGATCTCTTTAATTTGGGGAAGGGGGCCCACTAAATAGCTCAGCGGATTAAAGCGCCTGCAAGCAGGTGCAGGGGGCGTTTGATCCCCAGGCCAGCCATGCTCGCCCCACCCCCGGGGCATGCTGAGATAGCAATGGAAACTGGGCGTGGTGGCGTGCACCTGTAAACCCAGCTCTTGGGAGGCTGTAAATGGGCGGATCACTACGAGTCCGATCTAGTAGTGAGACCCTGAACACCCTGTAGACCCTTTCCTAAAAATACAAAAAACAAACAAACAAACAAAAATAACCCAAAACTGGGGGAAGCAACAATAGGTAGATGTGAGTGAAGGAAGATTAAGTTTTCATCACGTAAGCTTTTTTTTTTTTTCTTATGTATTTGGTAGAGGGCCTCACTACGCAGCTCATACTCCTAGTGATCCACCTGTTTCAGCCTCCCCAGCCCTGGGATTACAGGCATGCACCACCATGCCAGGACTCAGTTCTGGCTTTGTGCGCTGGAGGGCGGTGCTGGCATGGCCTGGCGGTACTGGGGATCAAACCCCCTGACACTTGCCTAAGCATGTGCTTAGTCCGCTGAGCTATCTCGCCGGCTCTACCACGTAACCTTTTGTATTGAATTGTATTCAGTGTAAACTCGGGCATGCATATGTATCAGTTAGCTTTCCACAACTATACTGAAATACTCAAGGCGATTAACTTAGGGAAAAGTTGTATTTTGGTTTTTGGTTTTAGAGGTTCCCTTCTGAGATTAGGTGACTACACATGGATTTAGACCTCTAACAAGGATGGCATATGGTAAGCAAGGACGTTTAGAGAAAGAGGAAAAGTTATGGATCCCCCAAGCCCCTGCAAGAACACATCTCCAATGACCCAGGGAGCTCCCTCTGCCATCCTCCTAGCACCTCCTTTTATAGTCCTGAGGGGCTTTCACCACTCTCAGTTTGAGGAAGCTTTACTTGTACCCACTTTATTTTTTTTTTTTATTTTTTTATTTTTTTATTTTTTTGTCTTTTTTGAGACAGGGTCTCACTATGCAGTTCAGGCTGGCCTTAAGCTCACTTTGAAGCTCAGGCTGGTCTCGAACTCACAACAATCCTCCTGCCTCAGCTTCCCGAGTGCTGGGATTACAGGCATGCGCCACCACGCCCGGCTGTACCCACTTTATTTATTTATTTATTTATTTATCTTTTTGAGACAAGGTCTCACTATGCAGTTCAGGCTGGCCTTAGGCTCACTTTGTATCTCAGGCTGGTCTCGAACTCAAAACAGTCCTGCCTCAGCCTCCCGAGTGCTGGGATTACAGGCCTGTGCCACCATGCCTGGCTTTGCACCCACTTTATGCAGCCAAAATGGACCAGTGCAGCAGCTATGGAGAAGCCCCCAGGGTGGAAAAACTTCCTTCTCACAGAGAGACCCCAAAGAAAGGCAGAGACGGTGGTGTACAGGGTCTGCCACTGCTGCCTCTCCTACCTACCTCAGGAACCCAGCCTCAGTAAGAAAAAAAAAGGGCGCCATCAGGCATGTTAAGCAAATCCTGCCCGCCTAGCTAACTGTCAAAATAAGATGCACCAGAACCTCCTTGCTGATCCTGTTTGAATTCTGTCTTAAAAATCTTTCCTGTAGTCACTTGGAGGCTTAGGGTGAAGGATTGGGGTGAATTGAAGTTAGAAGCTCAGTATGCATTTGCCACCTTTGTAGCAGAACCCTATCACTCTACTTGATGTTTATATTTGTCATAGATGAAAAATAGGATCACCGTGTTATATATTGCATTTTTCTTCCTTAAAATATAACGACATGATGAAATACAGGCATCAAAAACAGTACAATATGGCTGGGGACGCTGTTCAGCCTGGCAAGTGCAAGCCGAGTTGTCTCAGTTACTTTTCTCTTGTTGCTGGGAAAAAATACCTGACGTCCAAAATTAAGAAAGGAAAGGTTTACTGAGCTCACAGTTAATGGAAGTTTCAGTTCATACTTGGCTGGCTCCGAAGCACAGTGGCCCATGGCAGAGAGCAGCGGTTCACGGCGGCAGGAAACAGCCAAACAGCCAGAGACAGAGGGAGGAGCAGCGCTGAGCGAGCCTCCCTCCCTCCCTTGCTCTGCGCTGTAGGCGCTCTGTGGCTGTAGCACTCCCTAATCCCAGCATTGGATCAGGAATTAATCACAAACTCTAGCGGTCTGTCTCAATGACTGCATGAGACTTTGGGGGACAACTAGACACTAATCATGAGTTCAATTCCTGTGGAAGCAACAAAATAAAACAAAGTACAATTTAATGATTGTTTTTTTTTTTTTTAAGGTGAGTTTTCAGTGTGTACTGCCACACCTGTTTGATTTTTACTTTTAGTTTAGTTTAGTTTAGTTTTTGGTACTACAGGTTGAACCCAGAATCTTTGCATTGAACTACAATCCCAGACTTTTTTTTTTTTTTCTTCTTTTGAGACAGGGTCTCTCTATGCATTCAGGCTGGCTTTAAGCTCACTTTGTAGCTCAGGCTGGTCTCGAACTCACAACAATCCTCCTGCCTCAGCCTCCCTAGTGCTGGGATTACAGGCCTGCGCCACCACGCCCGGCTATTCCCAGACTTTTTTGTTGTTGTTGTTTTGGGAGACAGGGTCTCACTGTGAAGTTCAGGCTGGCCTTGAGCATACTTTGTAGCCCGGACTGGTCCCAAGCTCACAATGATCTTCCTGCCTCAGCCTGGAGTACTGGAATTATAGGCACACACTGCCACGCCTGGCCTCCAGGATTTTTTGTTATTTTTTGAGACAAGTTCTCACTACACTGCTAACTTGCCCAGATGGCTTGAATTTGTAATCTTCCTGTCTCAGCCTCCCAGAGCACTGTGATTTCAGGTGTGCACCACTACGCCTGATGTGCCTAGGTAATTTGAATTCTGATGTATGAATACACTCAGGAAACTTTTCCTAGTCAACATAAAGAAGATATCCAGAAGTTCCGTACCTTTGTAAAGCTTTCCTACCCTCCCCCTTCCCCGTCTTCATTTCTAGACAAGCACTTGCTGGCTTTTGCTACAGCAGTTTAGTTATCACTTTCTAGACTTGTACGTTGAGGGGCTTCTACAGCGAGTACTTCTTTTGTTGCTTGGTTTCTATTGTTCAGGTTGGTTGTGAGAGGTGCTTCATATTGTTGGACAGCATGTGTATTGCTTCAGATTCCCCAGAGGAGAAGAATTCATTAAAATATGTAAGTGAAGTGGTAAAGGGGGATTTCTGGGAGCGGGGCTTACAGCATCGGAGGCTGGATGGCCCCAGAGTGGCTATCTGCAATGCAGAGCCAGAGAACTCAGACGCTGCTCGGTTCGAGAAGCCGAAAGCCACCGAACAAGAGGGACCCAAGATGCAGCCCTAGTGTGGGGCGGAGGGCTCCGAGAAGACTCCTTGGAGAGCCGCTGTGTGTCTGAGGCTGGAATCTGAGGTCTGGTCCAAGGGGAGCAGGAAAAGTCAGACCTGCGCAAGCAGAACCGAGCTTGCAAGCTGTGGAGGGTTTTCTCCTTCTCCCATTTTTATTCTGTCTGGGCTCCCACCCTACTGGAGGCGCACTCCAATCAGAGTGAGCTCCCTCAGTATTATGGCCTAATGCCAGTCATCTCTGGCAACACCATCCCACCCGCAGTTAGATATAATCTCCTAGTACCTCTCAATCCAGTAAAGTTGACTATCAAGACCGTCATAATAGTTTTGTTCTTTCTTATCACTTAGTAATATTCCATCACATGGACATACCATAACAATGCGTTCACTTGTGGCTGTTTGGGGTGTTTGCATTTTCTGTTTATTGCAAACAAAGCTGCCATGACCATTCATGTATGAGTCTTTGGATGGGCACTTGCTTTTGTTTTTCTCAGGTTATAAATGCCTAGGGTTCAAAGGCCTGGACCACACAGCAAGTACATATTTAATACTTTAAGAAAAATCTAAGTGTTCAACTATTTTCTACATGTTCGCCAGCAGTGTAGAAGAGTTCCAGTTGCTCCATGTTGCCAACATTTGGTACTGTTATATCTTTTTAACTTTAAGCCATTATATTTCATGGTTTATTTTCCTGCTGTTTTATAACGTTGAACATCTGTTCAAGCATACCTATTTCTACCCACATGTATTCTTCAGTGAAGCGTCTTTTTAGATCTCAGTGGTACTTCTTCTTTTTTTTTTTTTTTTGTGGTACCATGGATCTAATTCAGGACCTTGAGCTTGCCAGACAATCAATGGCTCTTCTAAGTTGGTTGTTTGATGGCCAAATGTAGTTGTACACACTTATATTTATTTGTGGGGGACCACCTGAGCAGCTCTCCTTGAAAGAAAAGGGACTGTCTCCATTTTGACTGAGCCTGATCCTATTTCCTTGTATTGTTATGTACAGAGCTGGCTAGGACTTCTGTTTGTCCTTCAATTGGCCTTAAGCAATGTGTATTGGTCTAGCTGAGGTGCTGGTGATAGTCTTTGAAGGTGGCATGCGTGTTTCCCTGGTAAGCCTGCTGCTCTTTAACGTGAGCCAGGTGGAGACAGGACGGTAGAGCTAATGCTCCGCGCTGCCAGCTGGGATCGAGCCTCGAGATAGAGGCTATGACTTCCTGGGGCTTGAAAGACTACATCAAAGCTGAAGCCCTAGACTTCCCAAAACGTTAAATACTATATAATGCAGATCACTCTCTCTGCATATCCTCTCTGCGTATGGCAGAGGTAAATGTAGGCCCCCCACTTAGCTCAGCTCATAGTAGTCACCTACTTCCCACAATTCTCAGTCAATCCTCAAGCCACTCCCCCACTGAATAAAAACCGGGTGAGGCCCTGGGTCGCTCTCTTGGTTCCAGAAAGCCATGTCATGACAGGACTTAGAGCCCCTTGACTTCCTGATGATTAAAAATATAATTTAGTGTCCTCATTTTCGCCATGGGTTGCATGGAAAGTGGTAGATTGGAATCACCTTGATGGGATTCCAATAACGTAACTTTGGGATTACAAATATCGGTTTCTTGGACTGAGAGGAGGACCAGGAAGCGTCTCCTACATTTATTTATTTATTTATTTATTTATTTATTTATTTATTTATTTTTTGTTGGAATTGGGGATTCAACTCAGTGCGCTTGCCGGGGAAGCACTTATTCCACTGAGCCATCTCCCTGGCTCGTGTACACACTTATAATCCAAGCACTTTGGAGGCTAAGACAGGAGATTTGCATGTTAGAGGCTAGCCTGGTCCATGCAGCAAGTTCAAGGCCAGTGAAGACAGCATAGCTGTCCAAATAAAAAGTTCTCTATTTTACATATATCCTAATATTTATATTTTTATTGAATATATATTATGAATTTTTACCATTAGTAAATATTAAATATTATATTAATAAATATAATTTCTCAAGTACTGCTTGACTTTTTCATTTTTGTAGCTGTATGTTTTTCTTTTTTTTTTTTTTGTTTTTTGGTACAGGGGATCAAATTCAAGACTTTGCACTTGCAAGGCAGGTAGGTGTGCTACTGAGCTATGTCCCCAGCCCCTGTAACTACATGTTTCTTCTTGTAACTTTTTCTTCTTTTGTATTTTAGGGAAGAGTCTACAGGGTGTTCAGGGTCTCACAACTAGATCAGAGTTGTAGTGACCTCCCTGTTTACAGCCTCCCAAGAGCTGAGATTACAGGGGCGTTGCCACCACGCCCAGCCTCAAGGAGCCCCAGGGGCAGGGCTGGCACGGCAGGTTTGGGGATTGAACCCTCAGCTCCTGGGCCTGCTTGCAGGCGCTTTAATCCACTGAGCTATTTGACCTTCTCTGTAACTATGTTTTGAAGGACAAATATTTTTGTATTTTGAGGAAGTTTAACTCTCAAGGGGGAACTACCCTCTCAGGCCCTCCTCCTGTCCCTCTCTCGGACAGGAGCTTTCTTTCCCTCAATAAATCTATTCTTCTCAAAAAAAAAAAACCTCTCAAGTCTGTAAAAATTTATTTTATATTCTTTTAGCATTATAGTTTTATCATTCCCATTTATGTCTATGCTCAATTTTGACTTAATTTTTGTGCATGGTATAAGGTAAACAGTGAAGTTCAGCTTTTGTGTATTCTATATTGAATTATCCCAGTATTATTTTTTGAAAAGATACACTGTTTCCATGGAATAGCCTTGGTGCCTGTGACAATAATTAATTGATCCCTTATGTCTGAATTTATCTCTGTATTCTATTCTGTTCCATTGATGTATATGTTAATAGCACAGTTTTGTTTACTATAGTTTTATAAATCTTGAAATCAAGTAGATAAAACACCACCTTTCCCGCCTAAGTTGTTTTGGATATTATAAGTTCTTTGAAGGCCTGGGGCTGTTGTTCAGAGAACGGGTGATTACGCAGAATGCACAAGGCCCTGGGTTCAATCCCCAACACCACAATTTAGGGGCTTCGACCTTATCTCCAAACAAAAAATAAAAAAGAGACCAGGGATGTAGCTCAGTGCAAAGGCTCTGGGTTCAATCCCCAGTACTGCAACAAAACCCAAGAACAACACAATTGGATTAAATTTGCAGAAGAATTTTCACGTGTATGTTTAGGAAACACATTTGATATATAGTTTTTTTCCTGGAATATATTTGGCTTGAGAATGAGATAACGCTGTCTCCAAGGGGAGGGGGACAGTACTTCCTGCAGCTTCAGTTTCCAGAAGGATTTGTGTCAAATTGGTGATATTTCTCCCTTAAATATAACATGTCTTGCTCTTTCCGCTCGTGTCTGCTGTCTCGGTAGAGGATGTCCACTCTCTTGTTCTTTATATTTGTGCTGTGCATCGTTCATCCTCTCAGATCTGTATGACTAGAGGTGAATACAGTCAATATTTATTGATTTTTCTCAAGGAATCAGCTTTCATTTCATTGACTTCTAAGAGCTTTATGTTGTTTTGTTTTTTATCTTATTTTTTTGAGACAGCACCTCAGCAAGTAACCCAGGCCAGCCTTCAACTTGGGATCTTATTGCCTCAACCTCCCAAGTGCTAGGATTACAGGCCAGACCTTCTATTTTTAAAGTTTTGGAACATCAACTTGGAGCGCAGAAGAATATGCTCCAGAGGGGGGTGTGCCTGCGAAGCCTAACACACTTTCTGTCAGGCGCTTTCCAGAACTTGTCATGACCTCTGCTTCAGACCAGGGTGGTTGCATCAATATAGGTTATTTTGCCCCAGGTGTGGTGGCATCCCCACCTGTAGTCCTAGTTACTTGGGAGGCTGAGGCAGGATGAACCCTTCAGCCCAGGATTTCAAAGCCAGATTGCACAACATAGTCAGACCTGGTTTCAAAAACCAACCAAACCAAACAACTAGGTTTTCTTCTCATCATGTTGGGTGTTTAACAGATCTTTCTGGAAATGGGAGACCTCCTCTTCTGGTGACAGGAGGAGATACAAGAGAAGGGAAGAGGCCAGTGACCCAGATTCTACTGTGCAAATTTTGTGTCATCTTTTGCCTGCTGAAGACCGCTCCCACCCTTTGCATCTGTGTGCAGGCAAGAGGGCTGAGGGCCACGTCGGCAACATAATTGAAGGGACTCAGTACAATGCAGGTGGCCAGGTGTAGAGGTGCACACCTGCAGTTCTAGCACTCAGGAGGCTGAGGCAGGAGAATCACTGTGAGTTTGAGGCCAGTCCTTGTCTCAAAACAAACAAATAATGTAGGAAAAAAAAAAAACTAGGGGAGAAATACAGTTAAAGATACTAACATGCAAAGATATCTTCTTTGCAAATAGATTTTCTTACACTTCAGGTTACTTGATTGAAGTTGCATGCCCACACAATTATAGATAAATAACAAGTAATATTTTAAGTGTTTTTTTTTTTTTTTTTTTTTTTTTGTCTTGTCTCACTCTGCAGTTCAGACTGGCCTTGAGCTCACTTTGCAGCCCAGGTTTGTCATGAACTCCCAACAATCTTCCTGCCTCAGCTTCCTGAGTGCTGGTATTACAGGCATGCACCAGCACTCCTAATATTTTTTAGTTTTTATTAAATTTATATTTGCAACAGTAGGGATTGCACGCAGTGAAGAAGGCATGCGAGGCCAGTGCTCTACCACAAGACTACACCAAGATGCCTTTTACTTTATTTTGAGACAGGGGCTGGCTAGGTGGTCCTGGCTGGCCTTGAACTTTGATCCTCCTGCTTTGCTGAGTAGCTGCTGTCATAGGCATAGACTAGCACCTCCAGCCAAGTAATATTTATAAATCTGATTGTCCCAGAGGCTTCCACTCTCTGTGGAAAGGAGTGACTTCAGTCCCGAAGCAAAACTCCTCTTGGATTTCCTTCAGTGAGGCCAGTCTGTTGGTTGTCAACTCTGCTGAAAATAATTTAATACAAATGAAACAGATTAGGGGAATAGTGAATGACTAGCGACCTATGGGTACCATGAATCTACCAATGAGTTTATATTGTGTGTGATGCTATAGTTTATACCACTGTGTCAGCTAGCTTTCAGTCAATACCCAAGGAAATCAATATAATAAAATGAGCTGGGCGTGGTGGTATATGCCTGTAATCCCAGGACTTGGGAGGCTGAGACAGAAGGATCACTATGAGTTCAAGGTTAGCTTTGGCTACTTAGTGAGACCTTGTCTCAAAACACAAAACAAAACTTAATAAAGGAAAGGTTTATTCTGGCTCATAGTTTCCGAGGTTTCAATTCACGATCACTTGCTTGCTTTTGGAACTAAAGTATTATAGTTCACCACAGTGGCAATGCATGGCAGAGGAAGCCACCCAGCTCACCAGGACCAGGAAAAGAAAGAAACAAAACAGGAAATGGGTCCCAATATCCCCTTCAAGGCCACGCCCCCAGTGACCTCACTTCCTTTTACAAGGTCCCACCTCTTAAAGGTTCCATTACCTCCCAATCACACCCCAAATCTTCAACCCATAGGTCTTTGGGCGATGTTCAGACATAAACAATAGCAATCTAAATTCCATTTTCTTAGCATGATGTCTTGATCAATCTTAGGATTTTCCTTGCATATTCTAGCTACTTCCATTTCACTGTCAGTGCTTTGCTTGAGTTTTGATCACTTGTGTCTTAAGAGTCTGCTAACGTCCTGCTGCCTTCAGCCTGCAGGATGAGCAGGAAGGATCAGAGAGTTAAGGAGAGTGCGTGGAGGGTTAGCGTCAGAGCCACTGGTGCCCCTCTCTGCCCCTGTCTACGGACCTAGTGCCCCCTCCCCTCCCTTCTGAGTGTGACCTCACAGACCATGGATTCCATGAATTCCTTGGGCTCACAGCTGCTGCCGACCAGCCAGGGGTGGCACACAGCCCATGGCAAAGATGGGCCAAGTTGTGACCCTCTTTGTTCTCTTCCTGGACTCTTTGCTCAGTGCGGAGCGCTACCCTCACTCCCAAATCACAGGTACCCTCACCACAGCTGGAAGAATGGGTCCCATGGGGGCCCGAGTCAGGCAGGGGCTGGTGTCCCCACATGCAGGGCTGGTGTGGCCAGCTCAGGCACCCTCGTCGCCATTGCCTCTACCTCTGAGTCCACCACCTGGGAAGTACTGCTCAGCAGGGGAGAGCAATTTGAAAAGTTTCCCTAACTTTGAAGCTTTCTTTTTTTCTTTTTTGTCTTTTTTGAGACAGGGTCTCACTATGCAGTTCAGGCTGGCCTTTAGCTCACTTTGTAGCTCAGGCTGGTCTTGAACTCACAGCAATCCTCCTGCCTCAGCCTCCCAAGTGCTGGGATTACAAGCA
>PVKA01026327.1:0-31853 GCA_004027165.1 Ctenomys sociabilis | reverse complement strand
TATTTTTAGTTCTTCTATATCTCTTTGACTGTGTTTCATGTGTTCTATTTCTTTTCTGTATTGCTCATTCAAAGAATCCATCATATTTCTGATCTCCTCAATTTTTTTATCCATGTCTTCTTTAAAGGTAGTTATTAATTCTTTTTCTGCTGTGTTTCTTCCAAGTTGGATTTCCTCTGTATATTTCTGGACTTGTTTCGGTATTTCAGATCGTATGACTTCAGAAAGTTCTTTTTTGATTTCAGAACTTATTTCTGCTTTGAGTTCCTCCTGATCTTTCTGTTGCTGTTTCTTTGCTTCAGATGCTGTTAATTCATATATATCAGTTGGAATAGTGCTCTCTGCACTTGTTCTGGGTGAGCATCGTTTTTCCACCCAATGTTTCTGGAATTCATTCTTTTTTTCAGATTCTATGTATTCAAGTATTTCTTTTTTAAATTTGGGAATTACTTCTCGTTTTATTTCCTCTATAGCTTTCTGCTGTTGTTCCTTTGCTGCTGTATCTGTTACTTCATTCGTTGCAGCTGAGCTAGTGTCCTCTGCCCTTCCTGATGGACTCGAGGTCTGGGATTGCATTTTCCCCTTCTCTTTGTCATTTTGGTTAGCACTGATCTTTGCCCTTTGGTGTAGAGCTTTGGTGCAGCTATAACCTTAGCTTCTTATGAGATTCGGGTGCCAGTCTATTAAGTTTGAGATTTTCCAGGTATGCCTATCCTGGGTCTAGCTGTTGTGTTCAATTCCTTTTTTGCTGCAGCTCCTTTGGTTCCCCTATGTTGGTTCCCGGGGTCAGCCCTCCTGTGTCAGGCGGGTCGTTCCCCAGGTGGGTGGGCCTGGGCTTTGGTGGGCTTTCTGGGCTCACAAAAGGATAGTGGATGATCTTATTCACTGAGTAGGCTGTACTGAGCCGGCCAGCTTGTGCTGGGTCCGGGTCTACAGGCCGTAACCCAAGAAGGCTGGGAAAGGTCCCTCTGGTGCAGTGGGCCTGGAGCCCTCACTCACAGGCCAGGCTGTGCTGGGTTTCGGTCCATAGCGTGGGACCGTGGATTGCTGCGAAATGTCCCTCCGGTGTAGCAGGCTTGGAGTTCTCACTCTAGGCCAACCTGCACTGGGTCTGGGGCTGTGGGGTTGGATCAGTAATCACCTGGAAATGTTTCTCTGGCACAGTGTGCCTGGAGCTGTCACTGGGCCACAGGAGGTGATGGGCAGCTTAATCCCTGGGAAATGTATCTTCAGGCACGACGGGCCTGAGGTTCTACACTCACTGACCTTTGATGCCTAGAGAATCGGGGAAATTCCCACTCAATCAGTGGGCTTTAGGTCAGGGGATCCGGGGAGGTGTTGGTGAGTGGGTCCTGAGGTTTCAGGTCAGTCACTGGCTTGGAGGGGTTGGGGACAGGGATCCGCGTAGTGCACATGGGAAGAAGCCAAAGGCTCTCCCTCAGACTCACCACACTCTCACTGATCTGGGAAGCCTGGTGAGTCCTGTAAATTCGCTCTCGCTGGGCGAACTTGGCACAGGAACCAGGATGCCGCTGGAGTCAGCCACTGTCTCATGCTGGTCTCTGGCTGGTCGGCCGTGGGCGGGATGGAGGAGGATGGCGGAGTCGGCCGCGCTGTCTCTGGCCGGTCTCTGGGGCTGAGTAAAGGCTTATTCCTTCCCCGAAATTCTGAGCAGTTTTCCTTCCACTTTCAATCTTCCCTGGGTTTTGTCCCAAGTGTGCTCCAGGAGACTTGTAGATCATTCATCTTCCTCTCAGTACTTTAATGCCCCAAAATTTGAATGTTGAGTTTCAAAATACATTATAATACTTTATTCCAAGTCCACCTAATGAAGAGTCAAAATAAATGAGTGAAATATATTATTTATTTTAAATCTGTGATATCTAGACAAATAGTTCTTGTCTTAAGTTTCACTTTTATATATAGTATAGATAAAAAAATATTGATTTAATTGCCTTTGGATTTACAAGCTAAAACATTTTTAATAATATTTTGAACAGAGGAAACTAATCTAAGGAAAGAAGAGAATAAATGAAGATTTGAATATGCTGCTTCTAAACACCAGACACAATGTAATAGTAGCAAAGGCAGTGTCATAACCCTGGCCCCTGGGCCAATTTCTGTACTTGGTTCAATTCTGCTGCTTCAGGGTCATCTGTCTGGGGCCCCTCACTGTCCATATAATTCCATATGATTTCCTTCTACTGTAGCTTCAATTGTTGCTACTCACATAATGACATTTCCTTTTTGAACTTCCAATAACAAAATGATTAATTCTTTCATATTTACAACTTCTTGGTCGTAGGGGAATGTTATGTGTATCTTTCTGTGCATCTCTCTGTGGTAGCTAATCCTGGCTACTTCAGTTCTGGTAATAGCTTCATGTAAGGAGCAACATAGAAGTTCAGGTTTTACCATTTTTATGATTCCCTTATTCTAAGTCAAAGGGTGCAGGGAAAGAAAAATGTTTTTCAGTGACTAAACCTACATAAAAGGGAATGTGTTAATGAGGGAGAGGATGCCTGTAGATATGGAACAATGTCCAGCATGGCTTTCTTCATAAGTGGGGTGAAGACAAAGGAATGAAGCTGAAGATGTGCAGGAAGCATCCAGTGTCTCCAAAAGTGTTAATCTTCATAAATCATTCTTACCAGGAATAAAATCATTTGGGTAGAGAAACCCAATTCCACAGCATACCAAACACTGAGTGTCTGAGAATCACAGAATTGCAGAACCTAGAGAACAAGTCCAGATCCGGCATGTGAGTGAGAATCTCCACCATTGTGGGACCCCTCAGGATGCCTCCAGGACCAGACTAGACCTGGTATATGATTGAGACCTCCTGATGTGCTCTCAGAACTCTAGAACCAGCCCAGGCTTGGCACAGAGGCCTGGTGTGAAACTCTGTAGCTGAAATACCTGCAGAGAGGCTAGGGACAAAACTATCCAGTTAATCCAGGAGCATAACATCTTGCCAGAGGGGCACAGCATGTTCACTTTCATGAGCTGCAACAGGAAGAAGCTGAGCACAGCAGCCAGATCCAAGTTCAGGCACATTAGGACAAACTTCATCGAATCACAAACAATAAGCTGAAATACTTTGCTAGATACAGATCTATAAGTGCCTCCTCCCTCTTTCTCTCTTGACTGAGAGAGGAGGCAAAAGGAAACCATGGTGAACTAGTCTGTCTGGAAGATACCAGGCACATCAAGGGGGTGATCAGACAAAATTTAGGGGAACTAACTTTACAAATTCCAAATTTAGTATCTACTTAGTTATACAGACATAATGCATGCACTTGCTCTCTAAAATACAAAGCCATTAGTTACAAAAGTTTGTCAACTGATAAATATAAGTACAAATTATTAGTGTTTCTAATTGCAGATCTGTAAATAAAGAACTATAAATTTATTAACCATATAATCTCTCTTGGAGAAGAATTTCAGTAGGTGCTAAAGTTATAATTGCACCAAAACTCTAAACGAAAGGTCAGAGAACACTGCTAAACAAAATGAAAAACAGAAGGAGAAAAATGCATTCTTAGGCTCCCAGCCCACCCAGAACAAATGCAGGAGAAGCTAGCATGAAACAAATTGGAAATTGTACACCTGGAAGCACCGAAACAATAGTGTATGAAGTGAAGAATCCACTGCAGAGACATATGGAGGAAATCAGACCAGAAATAATCTCTGAGGTAGAAAAAGAAAGGATAACTGTAATGAAAGAACTAATAACTATTTCTAAAGGAAAAAAATGATAAAAATAAGAGAAGAACAAAAAAACAATGGAATCCTTAAATGTCCAATATAGGACAGAAATAGATCACAGGAAGCAGAGTCAGAGATAGAGAGGAACTTAAAATCTCAATTACAAGCTTGAAAAACTATATGAGAGAAACTGAAAATAGAATGCCAGATCTTGAAGACACCATTGCATCTAGTGAAAAGGTAAGAAAAGGTCTCTTAAAAACAACTAGGATGCAGGAAATAATAATTCAGCATCCACAAGACAATGCAAAGATGAGCAACGTGAGACAAATAGGCATCAATGAGAAAACAGGAGTCAATACAAATGATATAAAAAGAATATGGGCAGGGCAGAAGTAATAGAAAAAGGCCCAAATATGGCAAACAATCTGTAATTCAGAAAACCAAAACATATAGAACTCCAAATGACTTCAACCCAATTAAATATACGGTGAGACATATAACAGTCAAGATCCTAAAAATTCAGGAATAAAACAATATACTAAAAGTCACTAGAGAAAAGAAACAGATCACATTTAAAGGAAACCCCATCAGAATAATGTCAGGATTCTCTTCACAAACCATGAAGTCAAGAGGAGAACAGAAGCTAGTACTTCAAGTCCTCTATGAAAACAAATTCCAGCCTAGACTACTATACCCTGAAAAACTCTCTTTCAAGTTTGATGGAGAAGAGAAATACTTGCATGACAAAGAACAACTAAAGAATTTCATGATGAGAAAGACAACCTACACAGAGTACCAAAAGATATTCTAGAGAAGGACCAAAATGATCAGAACTCCATAAATGAAAACAGAAGGAACCCACAAAATAGGGCAAACAAACAGAAGAGAAAAGGGGGTAAACAACAGCAGGTAAATAATGTGTCAATCATAAGTCAACACATCTTAATTATAACCATCAATGTAAAAGGGCTCAGTTCACCACTTAAAAGAAATAGACTGGTACAGTGTATTAGGAAGCAAAATCCAACAATGTGCTATAAAAAGAAACACACTTAACTCAAAAAGAAACTCAGAGACTGAAAATCAAAGGATGGAAAACAATACTACATTACCCAGAATCTCAGAAAAAACAGGGGTAGAAATCCTGTTCTCAGAGAATCTCAACCTCAAATCAAGTGTGATCAAACAAACTAAAGAAGGCCACTACATACTGGTTGGGAGAAAAATTAAAGAGGAAGTAGTAACACTCATAAATATGTGTGCAACAAACTGGGAGCATACAACTATATAAGACAAATATTAATGGGCATGAAAAATATAATATCCAATGCCATAATCTTAACAGGAGACCTTAACATCCCATTATCCCAAAAAGATAGGTCAAAGAGACTAAAAATTAGCAAAGAAGTAGAAACCAGAATTTGGAACAAAAGCACTTAATGGATATATACAGAGTGTTCTACCCAAGCACAACTGAATATACATTTTTTCACCTGCACATGGGACATTTTCTAAAGTAGACAATATACTAGTCCAAGGTCATGCTTAATTGTATGCAAGAAAACAGAAATTACTCCATGAATATTATTTAACCACAGTGCAATGAAACTGGAAATATATTACAAAAGAAATCAGAACCCCCCCAAATACATGGAAATTAACCATCACCGTTGTCAGCAACCAATGGTTCAGAGCAGAAATTAATCTATGGCCATACCACCCTAAACGCGCCCTATCTCGTCAGAGCTGAAATTAAACCTTATCTACAATTCAATGAAAATTCAAGCACAACTTATAGAAATTTATGGGATGCAATGAAAGCAGTTCCTAGAGGGAAATTTAGAGCTGTGAACTCACACATTAGAAAAACACAACAGGAAAAACAGCATTCCCTAAATTTACAACGCAAGCATCTAAAAAAGGAAGAGCAAACCACACTCAAATCAAAGATGAGATGAAATTATAAGATTAGAGCAGAAATTGATTTAAGTACAATGAAGAAAACAAAGAATTACAAAGCTGGTTCTTTGAAAGATTAAATAAAATTCATAAGCTCCTAGATAACCTCAACAAAAAGAGGAAAAACTCAAATACAAGCAATAAGGAATGAGAATGGTGAAATTACCACAGACACAGTGGAAATTCAGATGATCATCAATGGCTACTTTGAGAATCATTACTCTCACAGAATAGAAGATACCAAAGAAATCGACAGATTCCTAGAAGGGTACAAATTACCCAAACTGAATCAAGAAGATATAGGAAATCTCAATAACCCAATAACAGCCAATCAAAAGCAAAATGTATTAAAAAAAAAACAAACAAAAACTACCAACACAGAAAAGTCTAGGTGCTGATAGATTCACAGCTGAATTCTACAAGAAATTTACAGAAAATATACTCCCTATACTCCTCAAACCCTTCAATGAAATTGAAAAGGAAGCAGTCCTCCCAAAATCATTTCTGGAGGCAAGTATTACACTGATTCCAAAACCAGGTAAAGACACAGCCAAAAAGGAGAACTATAGGCCAATCTCCCTCATGAACATAGATGCAATAAAATCTTATCAAATAGAATACAGCAAATCCTCAAGAAGATTATGCACAATGACCAGATAGGATTCATTCCTGGGATGAATGAATTATAACCATCAATGTAAAAGGGCTCAGTTCATCACTTAAAAGAAATAGACTGGTAAAGTGTATTAGGAAACAAAATCCAACAATGTGTTATAAAAAGAAACAACAGTTTCTTTTTATAAGAATGGTTCAATATATGCAAACCTATAAATGTAATACACTATAGCAATAGAGTCAGATCCAAAAACCACATTGTTGTCTCAACCGATGCAGAAAAGCCTTTGACGAAGTCCAACACTCATTCATGTTAAAAAGTCCTTCAGAAAATTGGAATAGGTTGCCTGTATATCAATCTGATAAAATCCATCTATGACAGCCCAAAGACTAACATAATTGTAAATGTGAAAAAACTGAAATCTTTTATTGGAAGATCTGGTACAAGACAAGGATATCATCTATCACTCCTCCTATTCAATATAGTTCTGGAAACATGAGCTAGAGCCATTAGACAAGAGAGAGAAATAAAAAGAATAAGAATAGGTAAACAAGAAATTAAATTATCACTATTTGCAGATGACATGATACTCTACTTGGAAGACCCAAGAAACTCTACCAAGACGCTACTAGAATTGATACACAAATTTGGTGGTATAGCAGGATACAAAGTAAATACCCTCAAATCAGTGGCATTCTTCTACACAGAGAATAAATGCACTGAGACGGAAATTAGAGAAACAATACGTTTCACAATATACCATGGAAAACAGAATACTTAGGAATTAATATAACTAAAAATGTCAAAGATCCATTCAATGAAATTTGCAGTAGACTGAAACAAGAGATCATAGAGGATTTCAGAAACTGGAAAGATATTCCCTGCTCTTGGAACCAACTTTGTGAAGATAGCTGTACTCCCAAAATTGCTGTATAGATTTTATGCAATCCCTGTCAAACTACCACCAAGATGCCACGCAGACCTAGAGAAATTGTTCCTAAAATTTATTTGGAATAAGAAAAGACCTAGAATAGCAAAGGCAATCGTGGGCAACAAAGACAACCCAGGAGGCATTAGAGTTCATAACTTGAAAGTATACTACAAGGCTACTGTTATAAAATCAGCATGGTACTGGCAACAAAATAGACCTGAAGATCAGTGGAATAGATTAGAAGATGCAGAGGCATCTACAATCACACTCACCCACCATATCTTTAACAAAGGGAACAAACATACTCACTAGAAGAAAGATAGCCTCTTTAAGAAATGGTACTGGAAAAAAAGTGGATTTCTACATGCCAAAAACTAAAATTTGACCCATGCACTAAGCTAAAATCAAAATGAATTAAAGATCTAAACATTAAAACAGAAATACTAAATCTCTTGGAGGAGAAAGTTGGAGGAATTCTTGAAGACATGAGGTAAGCAAAGAGTTCATGAACAAAAACCAAATCACACTGGTAATTCTTGAAAAGACTAACAATTGGGACCTCCTCTTATAGAGAAGTTTTTGCACATGAGAAGAAATTACAAACAGAGTGAAAAGACAACCCACAGATTTTGAAAAATCCATAACTAATTAGCACTCAGACAAAGCTCTGCTCTCTAGCATTTATAAAGAACTAAAAAACATTAGGGCTCCAAAATTTGAAGACCCAATCCAGAAATGGGCACCAGAGATGAACACAAACTTCTCATAGGAAGAAATTCTAAAAGCTAATAAATACAAGAGAAAATGCTCCATATCACTGGCCATCTGTGAAATGCAAATTAAAAAACACATATACCATCCCACACCAGAAAGAATGGCTATTGTAAAGAAATTAACCAAGCACAAACTTCGGAGAGGTTATGCAGGAAAAGGAATCCTTCTCCATTGCTGGTGGGAATGCAGACTGGTGCAACTATTATGGAAATCAGTATAGAGATTCCTCAAAAGAGTAGGGCTGGAAATCCTTTTCAATCCAGCTATCTCCCTATTGGCCATTTTCCCAGAGGAACGGAAAACATCATATCATAGTGATATATGTTTGCCTATGTTTATAGCAGCACAATTTGTGATCACCAAATCTTAGAAACAATAAAAATGACTGTCACCTGAGGAATAGATGAAAATGATGTGGTGTTTTTATATAATGAATTATTATTCAGCTATAAAGAATAATAAACTCCAAGCCTTCATATATAAGTGGATGCCACTTATATTATTTCACACTGATAAGTGAAATAAACCAGACCCACGCGAGTAAGTATTGTATAATCTGCCTTGTATAATTACTCAAAAGAAGAAATAGTGTTTGTAAAGTATAGCACAATTACATAGAAAACAAGAACTTAAGGATTAAATAATGAGCAGGGGGCAAAGAGAAAAGCTAGGAAACATGGCAGCGGCAAAATCATACATTTATATACACAAGATAGTTAAGGTAATGACTCTGAGAATCTCCATAAGGCTTTTGAAACTAGAAGTTAATCGGTAGGATTCTCAACCTGACTAACCATATATGCTGATACCTGTGAACTAAGCAACTGCACTGAAGATTGCAATGTGTAGTAATTGAGCCGTGCTTGGAATGCCTGCCATTCTGGTCTAAAAGTGTACTGCCTCTAGTGCATATCAATACTGCTACACTCTCTGTTTTAAGAAAACGGTAATAAATTAAAACAAGTTACAGGAAAAAACTTTCATAGGACTGTACTGCTACAACATTATATATGGTTAGATTTCTATATTTCTGTTTAAAATATGTAATGGTTTATTTCTACTTTTTTACTTTTTATTTTTCACATTCTGTAGGGATTTTAAGTTTAGCATATTAAGAATTGATGGAAAATACCTGTTTCATGATATGTCTATGGCATTTGATATTCAGACAGATAGTAATGTTAAGTTCAATTGCTTGTGTTATAGGGTAATAATATCATTAAGCTTCTATTCTGGAGGATTAACAACTTAATTTTGCTGACCAAAAAATTGGAGGAAAGGAATGGCTACAAGGATAGCCCACAGTTTGGCCCAAGCCTTACAAAGTCAATGAGGGCTCAGGACATAAGAAAACCTGTAATGTAACATCTGATAACTCAGTAGTGTCCTAAATTTTTTGTTCAAGGACATTTTTGGGTTACAGAGGAAAGTGATCAAAGATGTAGAGCATGCCTAGGGAGAGTCACCTGGACAGAAAACATTCTTTCGGGCTTTCCAAGAGAGCAAATTGGTCAAGCAATTGCCATGGCTCTTCCACATGGCTGACACTGATGAAGGATCTAGAAGCTCCTGTACAGGGTTTCAGGGTAAGTCCTGAGGGGATTTGACTGATCTTGTCAAATACAAAAGTGTTATTTTTGGTTATATAATTCTTGCTTTATCTTGGTATTAACCTTCCAACAGAAAAGTATAAATGTGAAGCACAAAAAAGTAAAGCCATATTAATATCCTGAGCTGTAAAAGGCTCAAGTCAACAATTTTTGACATTGTCAGTCCTATGGATAACCTACCACTATCATGGACTACTGGACTATGTTGGATTATTTTGTTGAATTCATGCACCTACAATATTTGAACGGCAAAGGAATACCCATCTCTGACAAAAATAAACAAAAAGGGGGATATAAATGAAGGATTATTTTGTATTGAAAAAGTATATATAGTATCTGTGTATACAAAATAGAATAGATATGCAGCGACCTTTTCCTAGTTCAGTGACAAGAAAGATTTGTACTAATACTCTTTAAACAAGATTTCATGTCTTCATCTTATACTATGAATAAGTACTATGAAGACAACCATATGCAATGTATTCATTATTGTACCTGTCCTAGTAACTTAATTTGAAACTGTCTTATTGCTATTTCCTTCTCAATAAAATTAATTTTTTAAAAATTGCATATTAGGGACCAGGGAGATGGCTCAGTGGAATAAGTGCTTCCCTGGCAAGCACAAAGGCCTGAATTCAATCCCTGGTTCCACCAAAAAATAAAAAAAAAACTTAAAAAAAATAAAAAATAAAAAATTGCATAAACTAGGGGAATTGTGTTATTCAACTTCCTATTGTGTTGTAAGTGGTAATTGTTGAAATAAGGTGCAATCTCTTAGTTCAAGTGTTAAGAAAAACATTCTTTGATTCCTCTTATAGGAGGGAAATGACTGTTAAAGGTGTAATTTCTCAGTGGTTTCCACATTTTGTCCTTTCTTTCAGACCCTACATTTCTTTTTACAAAGGACATTAAGTTCAGAGTTTTTCATTTGGAAACACACACACACCCATGTGTGCACAAGCACACACACAGACACACACACACACACACACACATACGCACACACACATTTGAATTTGGATTTACAAGAGTTGAAAAGAATTAACTATGAATGTAAAGGGTTTGTTGTGCTCTTTTCTGCTAAGGAGAGTTTGAGATTTGTTCTGACTTGGTAAGTATTTTATATAACTAGTGTAATGAAAAGAGGCTTGAGCAGGAGTCTTACCTTGAAAGGAGATTATGATTAAAATTTTTAGAATTGTTGTCCACTGGACCCACATGACTTAAAAAAAATAATTTGTTTTAACGTTCCACTCTTCTAGTGAAGTTTTCAAATTCATGCACAAAGAATTGGTGTTGACATAATTAGGAATTCCTCATGAACAGCTTCCTCAGCACCTGAGCTATGATTCATTTCTGCCCAAAGCAGTCAAGGCTAGTGAGCTGCACCATAGGATAAGAAAGACTTAATGAGAGAGAGAAAAAAAAAAGAGTTCTGGCATTATTTGAAAAGCATATTTCATCTATTGAAGTAAGTATCTGTCAACTAATGCTTTAAAGGATTTTAATAGGAAAAAATTAAGAGATTAAATATAATCTTTATCCCAAATTGTATTTACTCCTGTGTACTATAGTAAGTACTTCTGCCATACTTAAATGTTTTGAGTTCACTAGATTTCTATTTGTTCTGTTCTCATTTTAGCAAGAGAAGTTCCTTTACTTTGTGGATACATAAATTAGTGAAGAATACAGGAGCTGTATGCTATTCATCAACTACTATCTCTTTGGTCCTAGGCATACAAGGTTTGGTTACGCTTTAAGGGTGATTGGTGCTAGTGTGGAGGGCAAGACATTGACAGGCTACAGGATGACCTGTTAAAGGATCCAACCCTTTCCCCCTGTGGATAGCTATGTAAGAGGATTACCTCATCTCATTCCCTGGCTAAAGAAACTTTTCACACTGCTATCCTTCCATAAGCACAAATCCTGGAGCTCTGCTGACCACCAGCATCCACTGTTGGAGGCTGAAAACCTCAAAAGCTATTGCCTAGACAACTTGTAGAGTCATGGACTCCAATTACATCTATCCTTGTGGTCCTCTGATCTCATTTTGAGATCATAACCACCAACCCACTGCTGATTCTACTGCAAAGCCAGGTCCTATGTACCAAGTGAAAAGTTAGAGGCCCCAGCAGTGGTTTCCTTTTGGGTCCTGGAGCATTTTGAAGATTAGAGGTGCTTGGGGAGTGGACACTACTGAAGGTATGGTGATAGTTTCTAAAAAATTACAGTTGTACAACTCCTCTACTTTAACCCTTGGGAAAATTTTGTATTCCTTGTATCTAATTCTTTTCTGTTTAAAATATCTAAGTCTTTTTTCTTACTCTAAATATGGCACAGTATATGTGACATGTGAAGAGCTGAGTACACCTGCTAATTGAGGACACCTTCTAGCTGAAGACTCCTTCTGAAGCTAAGTTCCACAGGTAACAAGGAGAGGTTTCTCTGCTCAAAGGGTTTTCTTGATTGTCCTGTGCTTCTACTCAATACTTTTGCTTACAGAATGGACTCTTGACTCACCCCACGGCCCTTCCCTCATAGTGAAAAGAAAGGTTTTCAAACTTGCCAGTATGAAATCTCCCTTGTTAACTTTACAAACTTAATGCAGGATTTCCCCAAGAAGATTTATGGTTTCAAAGTAGAAAAAAGGCATAATTATTTATGTTTACAATTACTTTGTGGGTCTATTTTATGTGTGCTTTATTGTATAAGATTACTTTTCATTTTGAACACATGTTGTTCATTCATATCATTGAATCTTTATTGAGTGTTCATTATACACCAAACACTTGGCCTGATTCTAGGGAGGAAAAGATGAGTGTGATGCAAATTCTCACATTCATGTGTCTAGTGAACATTACTGCTTCAGAAATGATCTTATACATCTAAAATGTCAATAATATTATTCTTTGACCTTATTATTAGAAGAAAAAAATGAAGGAAGATACAGAGAGGTATTTAGACATGGTCATAACAGTGACCACTGATATCATAATGAACACGTATCATTCAACTTTTATATAAAGGAAGAATAACATCAGACACAGAATTCCTTGACAAACACTGTTTATTTACTTATCTATTCATTCTTGGGAGGACCAGGCCATTGAAGATGGATTTGAATTCTAAGGTCTATGTCATTTATACTTCCTTTTGCATTTCCTTATGATAGTTTATAAATCAGTAATTTTAAAAATATCTACAATTCATGTAAGCACTTGAATTGTCCTATCACATCTTAGAGCAAATTTTAGATTTTTTCCCCTTCATTTAGTAACTAAATCATCCCATGAGACAGACTGACAGAACTGGAATTGTTTTGCTAATTGTACCAAATTAGTGTTTGTTTTCTTTTTATTTTTCAAAAGTCATGTTTGATGAGTAAAATAAATAAAAACAGTTTTGAAAAAGACAGCTAACTTGCCAATCTAAAATTGCCTGGATAAATACATTTAACAAGATTTTTTTTAAACAAAGCTAGAAAACCTTTTATTTTTTTTTCCCCCAAACCGGAAATTAAACTTAGGCCCTTGCATTTACCAAGCAAGTACTTATTTTACTGAGCCATCTTCATGACTCAAACCTCATATTTTTAACAGCTTTTGTGAACAGTATTTTTTGCAGCTTTACTTACATGACAGTGTGCTAACAAGACTTGCAAACACATGTAGCAAGATGGCGTGAGTCATCTTTGAACGAGACTTTCAAAATTAAAGTGAACGTGGAGGAAAAACTGAGTGTATGTTCATAATCTTTGTTTTGTTTTGTTACAGGGACTGAACCAAGAGCCTTCATAAAGAGCTGTATTCCAAGCATTAAGCATTTTTTACAGAAATATTTATGTATTTACTTATTAGTGGGGACAGGTTTTGGATAAGTTGCTAAATTTCTCTGACTGTGTTTGAGTCTTCAATCCCCCTACCTCAGCCTCCCAGAATGCTGGGATTCTAAACATGGATCTCCATGCCAGACACATTCATAGAATTTGAAAATAAATATTAATATAGAATTTTACTATCCTACGAATTAAGACTATTAAGGAGATTTAATGATAATTAATTTCCAGGAAAAAGTTGAAAGAATTATGCCGTCTGAATAGAAATCTGAGTGTAGTTAAGAAAACAAATATGTCTACTCTTGTCCCTCTCCCTTTGCTCTAGTTTTATTAATCACTGTATTGTTCCAAGTATCTTTCTCGGCTATGACCTGCGGGGAAAGCAAGCAGTACACTAGCAGCACAGGGACATCCCAACTGGGATAATGGAGCTATGACCAGAGAAAGAAGAAGCATAAATGCATAGCTGATGGGGCATCCTACAGCCACAGCCTTCAGAGTATGTGCTGTGCCCTTCAAAGAAGAACATCAGTGATCAAAAGAGATAGTTCATGGAGACCTCGGAAATAATTGACACCATTCTTTCTGCCAGGCAAAATTATACCAAAGCCACATGGGATAGTTGCAAAGCAAGCTATTTGTCTTTGGTTGTTTTTAGTTTTACACTAGTCAGAATGTGTTCATTTCTAATTTCAAAGTTAGTCTGTGCTCCAATTATATTTTAGAAAGATAAGAATTCCTTATTAATTGAGTTGTGTAATATATCTTTCTGGTGTACAATCTTGTACCCTATTTAAACTTTCATAGTTTGCTTTTCCCTCATGTTAAAACAATAAATGACAATTACCCTTCAATGGTCCAGGAAATGAAAAAAGTATAGCTGAACTTCAGCCTTTTCTTGTTGACACATTTCACATTAATTTTGAGATTGCCTTTTCAAAGATTACACCAGAAACGGAAAAATAAAAGACCAATTCCAAAGATCTCATAAGAGCTTCTCAGAACCTTAATTCTTTCAAAACCAGCCTTGCTTAAAATTTAACTGAGATAACAGAAATCTCCCCTCTTAAGAAGATACAAGAGCAATCCAGATCCTACTGTTTCATAGAAAAAAAAGGAAAAGAAAAAAGCAAAAGAAATTTAATTCCTAAAAATGTAAAATGTTGCCAAGTCTTCCAGCTATTACTTATCAAAGCTTTCAGAGATTTCCAGTTCCCACTTTCATCTTGCTGCCAACCACGAGTATATACAGTGCCGTGAACAGCTCTATGTCATGCTCTTTCCAAAGCACTTTAGTATCATAGGTGCTGCTAATTCTAGGATTTGGGGGCGGGGGCATCTACCCACTGACAACTGTGTTGATTTCATCTTTGCACAAAGCAAAATGAAGCCAAAATGGAGAAAGCATGTTGAAGTCCAAAGTATTTATATATGCAGCTGAGATAGGAAGTGCCTGTGACTGACTTCTCCTGCACACAGGTTGTGTGTAACAGTCTGCTACTCAATTTGAATTAGGGAATTTGAGGCTCAACTTCGGTTGTCAATAGAGAGGGCACAAACTAAGAAGTGGTACTGTATTTATCATTGCCTTATTATCATTAAAAAAGAATGTCATAGGGCCAGGGAGATAGCTCAGTGCTTACCTGACAAGTGCAAGGGCCTGAGTTCAATCCCCAGTTGCACAGGAGAGAGCGAGAAAGAGAGAGAGAGAGAGAGAGAGAGAGAGAGAGAGAGAGAGAGAACCTTCAGCATGGCCCACATATCATGATTTCATCATGAACATATTTCTGACCTGGCTGACCAGGAAACGTGATGCTTTTGCAGGGCTCCTGGATGGACAAGAAGTAAACTGACATCTGGAAAGCAGACTGACAAAAAAACTCGCAATTCATGGTGGGTGTACATGCTCTACACAGCAGTAGGTTGAAGGGATTTGCTATTGGGAAGGTAAGTGTCTATTTCCAAGTCTGATGATGCATTTCTCCCTGACATGCATCAGTTTCTTGATGCCACAATGGAATGACCATACCACAGCAAGCATTTCTGTAATGCTTGACTCAGTGTTCTAAAACCACTGCATTCTAGGAACTTTTAAAAAGAGATTTCTGTTATAAAAAAAAAAGTATTTAACACTTAAAATAATCTCAAGCAAATGTTTTAACTATTATCACCAGATCATAGGCTGATATATGAAGAGGTTAAATGATTTGCCCATTGTTGTGTAAGTAAGTACTGGTATCCTGGTTGCAGGGTGCATTTTAACGTTTCTAGGGGGCCATACAGTCTTATTCACTGGTAGGTGATGTTTCTTAATTCTTACTGTAGTAGTTCGCAAAGACACCTGGTTATCACATCGACATTTTGCCTTTCAATATTTGTTTTCCATGTTTCTATGTTCAACTTTGGCCTTGCCACATTGCAGACCTCTTCACCTTTGCCATGTAGATATCTTTGGGTCAAGCGCATCATTTCTTGGTTATCTCCTGAAAAGCTTTCAGAGCGCATGGTTTACACACAATTAGAAGATTCTCTGCTTTGAAACGTACTTATCTATTTGCCTCAATTTGCATAAAAATGGTTTCCATTAATAGCATTTTAGGCTCAACTTCAAAACCTTTGTTTTCTGAACTATCTTCTTAGTTTAACATTAAAGAATATCAGCTTGATCATAAAAATGTAAGAGAAGCTTTCCATTTATATATACATTTTTTATTTTAACAGGAAAAAAAACTGATAACATTTAGGGACCAAAGCACAGTAATGAGGCAATTTGTTAACATTGCTATGTGAAGGTACATGCCAGTAGGGCAGCAATTGATTTTGGCATAACGACATGAAACTGCTAAAAATGTTTAAGATTTTCATCATGATGGGCTCTTTTAGTAAAAAAGCCAAGAAGAAAAATTCATAAGCTAAAGATTTGTTTGACCCATTGTAACCCATTCATCTATTTTTAATGTGTTTTATGTTGAAACATTTTGAGACATGTCAAGCTTCTTTTTGACATCATGTCAGAAAAGCCAACTGACCTACTGCTGGTGTTCCAGGTGACATGCACAGGCCAGGGATTACAGAGAAATATCATGGATGTCAGCCCTCACCACAAATTGGTACGTGGACCTGTCAGGAAATTGTACCTTATCTCTTGCTGTGCATGAGTCGGTGGAGATGCAAGTGCCAACTCCAGCAGGTGTGTTGTTTTCTGACCGCTTTCACAAATGGATCTGTTTGGCAGACTAATCTGAATTTCCTTAATGTTGAAAATGTTTTATTTTAAGCATAAACTGATGCTGCTCATAGGATGTCTTCAGTGACATCCAGTATTAGAGCAAAGCAGGCCAAATTGGTAAGAATATGGAATGATTATTTTTAAACATGAATCAATCATGTAGCCACTAAAACTATTTCTTTTTATATTTATGATTATTTAAAAACTTTTAAATATTCTACAGAGAGAGATCAAGAGACTCAGAAATAAATAAACACCTATCTTAAGAACCATAAAAAAGTGAAGTATTGCTTCAGCTAACTTATGGGAGCGACTGAGATATAAGACCATTTTGCACAAAAGGAGTAAAGTAAATGGATTAATATATATAAATAAACATTGAGAACCCTGTTCTGTAAGCCCTCTGCTAAAACTTCTTGGGTAAGCAGTTGGACAGGTTTTGAAAAATACAGGTTTTCTATAAATCAAAGTAGTAAGGTGATTGTAAGTAAAGAGGTTGTTATGTGAGAAGGTAACACTGAAACATAGGAAAGCATAATACTACTTTTTGTAAAGGTAAAACTCCTGATACTTAAGCTGCTTTAAATAAAATTAACATCAGTGAATAGGCTGTTTTGAAAAAGACAATGAGAAATTTGGGAGATCAGTCAGAATGTCAAGTAAAGAATCCAAGTGAGTTGAACAACTTCATAAAGGTAAAAATCTAAACAGACATCATAAAATGCCAAGAAAATAGCATATATTGAATGATGATCACAGTTCAAAGAGGAATTTGTCAATAAGCCTGCAAAGGGAATGGAGATGTTGAGGATAGAGTTGCTTTTAAAATAAATATACAGTTTTCCTGCTCTTTATAACTCTCCCTGAGAAATGTAAGCTTCTAGAAGTCAAGGAGTAAATTGCATATTTCCTCTGTAACTTTAAAAGGAAAGTGGCTGTTTGGTCAAGAGTTAATATGTTTGAAATTTGGGGAAAAAATTTAAAAGCTCAAGATAAAAATGTAGCTAAATTGTTTATCATAATTATAAAAAGGCTAGTTAAAAACATGGAACTGGGTCTTCTAAAAGAGAATGTGTGTAGGAAGAAGAGAAGGGGATTAAGGCCATACCCTCAAAGGAACAGAATGAAAAGAACGTAGATGTTGAAAGAGAAGGACTGGTCCTAGAGGCAAAAGAAAGCAGGAAAGAAAAATTATTGTTATCAAGATATTGAAAGGGCAGTTTCTAAAAGATCAAATGCAACAAAAAGATATCTGACATACAGTTGTGACAGAAGACTAGTAACCTTAACTAAAGGCAAGTGACAGCATATCACATTTTTGAGAAATTAGGTTATAGAGAGATGAGAAGTAGCCCACAGATAGTACAGCTGGGTATTAGACTGCATTCATTCAGCAACCACTGCCTCTCAGCCATAGCTAACTTCCTTCCAGAAGTAAATGTAAGTCATTGCAGAGCTTGTGCAAAACATGTCAGCTGTTCATGTCACACAGCCTGGAGATATAAAAATTAATTTATCCAAGATTTCTCAAGGATTTATAGCATGAAAAAACTTTCCTCTCATCACTGGAGAAGTATACACAGTGGTAGGGTTGGGTTTACTCTCACATTATCTATCCCTGCTTTAGTTTCTTTCTTTTTTTTTTTTAAATGTATTTAGTACAGGGTCTACACGGATCAGTCTTGTGTAGTCTGATTAAAGAAATTCAGATTAATCTGCCAAACAGATCCTTTTGTGAACACTTGATCTTTCCTGCTTTTCAGCCTCCCAGGTGCTGGGATTACAGGCACTTGCCACCATATCCAATCTCAATAGCTGTGTCAGTGTGTCCCGGGGCTGGGGACTGGGCTGGCTGAGGATCCAATCCCCAGCACCTGCGTCTGCGTAGGCAGGTGCTTTAATCTGCTGGGCTATATGGCTGGCTCTCTCCTAAATTTAGTTTCATTTCACTCAAAGTTAACTTGACATTAAATAGAATAATTCAAGCATTTTTAAAATTGAAGTAGTTATGCAATATGTAGGCAACATAATAGCAGGGGTAGTAGAAGAAACAAGGGTAATAGTGACCTTAAGTGACAAAGTGTTAGAGAACTGGTTTTGCTAATAATCCATCTTAGTTTGGAGCATTCATTATGTCAGCTCACACAATGTTAGACTTCCCTCACATAGTATAACTAACCGCCTTTGCTTTTTTTTTTTTTTTCTTTTTACATTGTATCTACTTTTAAGTAGGAACATTGGCTTAATGATGTTTCTGGTTACTACTGTACAAATGTTGATAAATACTTTTTACTTATTGACTAACAGTGAAGCTGGAATGGTATGGTAAATGCAAGTGTCTGAGGTCATTTTTGATAAAATTTTCTTTTTATCTCCTTGAACTAACTTGCCTTTATCTAAACCTTAATATCATATGAGTTTGATAGCTTCTTTGAATCTAAATTTGGGTTCACCAGGAAAGGAAGAAATAGGAAAACAGGAAGAAAAAGAGGGAAAAAAAAAAAACCTAGAGCTAAATGGTAAGCAAAGGCCTGACATGGGCCTGATTTCTTCCTGTTAATCTGAGCAACTTCTAAAAATGCATTTTTCAGTGAGTTTACATCCATTACCCCTTTGATATCTATAACATTCATAAGCACATGGTATTTTATGACAATTTGCATTGGATGCTAGAGAAAAGCAAGGGATATTGGTATACTTCTAGACAGCCAAGTAGATTTTGTATAATTTGACATTCAGTACTCTAGTTTATGCAAATAATTGCTGAAAACAAATTTGTAAATGTTTAAATTTGCAGAAACACTCTCTAGTTATAGGAAACACAAAGAAAGAAAAGAGAAATAGAACCTGGAAGGATGAGAATGAAAATGGCAGGCCCGGGGAAACATCTGGAAAGGGTATGGTCGTGCATCATAGTCCCACACTTTCTGAGGATTGGGCTCCGCTCTTGCTACTGAGATTTACAACCTGAGGTGATGTAAACCCCACATCTGCTTATGCATCCCTATGGGGTACAGGCAGCCAAGAACAGAGCCGGTGACTCTGATTACCTTGGAAGCTGAGTAGGCAGTTCCTGAAAACACACAGGTTTCATCTACACACATGATAAGTGCTCTGGGAGAAAGCCCCTGGCGGGCAATCTCCAAGTGCATATGAGACTTTCACTTAATGTCACTTAATTGGCCTGAAGGCCAATCTGACTACATGTAGAGGTGACATTCAGGGAAAGATGAACAACAACATCAAAAAAGTGTGGTACTCCTCTAAAATTTCCTTCACATTAATGTTTTTGTGGTTATTTTAAAAAACTTTAAAAGGGCCAAAGATAAATTTATTCTTTAGGAAGTTATTCTGATAAAATAATATTGCATGTGAGAACAAAGTGCACATGGTATGAAATACTAGGACTTGAGACTTTCAATGACTTCCATATTATACATATTCAAATTTTAAAGTATATATTAAGAAAATACTTCACAAGCTAATCAATAATAGGACAGAAATTTTCTTAATTCAAGATAGACCACTCCATTGGCTCACAGTTATGGTTTCTGTTCTCTGGTCCTTTGATGTGGCGTTCAGTTGCCAACAGTGGCTGAAAGCTGTGGTGGTGCAGTTTCCCATCCTTCCTGTTGCTCATGGATCCTGCTGGCTGCCAAAGCATGAACAACAATGGCCTGACGTGGAAGTTGCTTTGAGAGACCCTGTTCTGCCTTGCCACATGTTGGAGACCTTGAGCCTGTGGAGCTGACAGAGGCTGGCTGGCTGAGTTGCTCCAGCCTACACTCATGTCAGAAACCTTAATTCTACATTTTTGTGGCTTGGAAAGGGACCAGCTGCTGTAGGAGTTATATGTCAGAGAAGCACTTCAGGTATTGGATGAACACGCATTTGTACTCTTGATTGTCTTGGAAAACTCATTAGACTTATTAGAATATTTTTGCCCAACAGTCAAATTAACTCTTCATCTGACTGTGACCACAATTCGGAATAATAGATAGGAAACCTAAGAATGAGCTTCTTAATCTCAAATAATTATCTTGTTTAAGTTGTTCTATCTCTTTTTACATAAAGTTTATAATTCATCACCTTTGCTTGAAGGAATACTCTTAATTTATATCACATTAACAAATTCACCACAAGACCTCAGTGTTTTACTAAATGAAATTCTTACTCATTTTGTTTCAGCCTGTTCCATGCTGTGACTACTGAATACCATAGACCATGTAGTTTGTAATGATCAGAAATAAATGTATTACCTCATGGATCTTGAAGCTGGGGCAGCATTGGTTAAGAGACATTCTCCTCCTCTTTCTTCTTTCCCTTTCTTTTTGGAGCTGAACATTGAAATCAAGAACCTTCATCCTAAATTACATCTCTGGCTTCCTTTAAACATTATTTTTTGTTATAGGTTCTCACTAAGTTGATGAATTTCCCAGCTGGGTTCTGACTTGTGATCTTCCTGCCTTGGCCTCATAGGGGCTAGGATCACAAACACGTGCCATAGCAGGCTAGTGAGGGCTGTGTGGCTGCATTGTCCCTCAGTGGAGGCAAAAGGAGAAAGAGATTGACAGAGTCAGATAAATCTGGCTGAATTCCCCCTTTTATAAGGAACTGATTTTCTGTGAGAGTTCCTCCGTCTCAGTTACTCTTCTCTCGTTGCTGGGACAAATACCTGACAACGCAAAATGAAGGAAGGAAAGCTTTATTTAGCTGTCACTGGAAGTTTCGGGCCATACTCAGCTGGCTCCAAGGCAGACTGGCAGATGGCAGAGGGAAGCAGTCCATGGTGGCAGAAGACAGCAAAACCAAAAGAGTGAAAGGGCTGACTAACAGCAACCATGCCATCAGACAGCAAATCTGTCTCCCTTAGGTTGCATTCAGGATATCCACCCCAGGCTGGGTGTAGCACTCACACCCATAATCCCAGCAGCAATCAGACCCGTAATCCCAGCATTGGATCATAAATTAATCACAAACTGTAAAACTGCCCCTCAGTGACTGCATGAGGCTTTGAAGGGACAAATACACACAAGCCATAACATTTTTTTCCTGGGAGTTTCTTCTCTTAATTCCCCTGCATTGAGGAGTAAGTTTTCAGCACATGCTGTATGGAAAACCACATTCAAAACAAAGTACCCACCCAATCTTATGTTTTTGCTTATGGAATAGTCTAATTTATATGGTATTAACAAGTAACGGGTTGGAATAACAAGTTAGCTCCAAGCCTCAGTGGCTTAATAAACAAACTTTCCTGTCTATTCTCCCAGAATATGCCTCTGGGGAAGCTTCCTCCTAAGCTGTGACTCAAAGATTGGACCTGTTTCCATGCAGAGACCCCAGCAGATCACTTGTCATCACACAGTCACTTGGCGTGGACTGAGAGAGGGACTAGAATGGGCTTCAACCTGGAACATAACACGTATCCCACTGGAGAGCAAATCACAAGAATTCAAGTAACTCTAAAGGGGGCTGGCAAAGAAAACTTTGCTGTTTGACTAAAGAAAAATAATGTTCTCTAGACAATCAGTAAAACTACTCAGCAAAATGCTAGCAAACCAAGTCGAGTAACATACAAATAGAAAACCCAACCTTCCAAGTGGGGCTTATCTAGGGAATAAGAGAGTAGCTCAACGTTGAAAACTTAATGTACCAATTCTCCATGATCAGTATGTTTATTATGGTTGCACACATATACTAATAAAAAATTAAAACAATATTAGAACTTAATGTAATTCTCCTTATCAATATCATGAAGAACAATAAAGCATGTTAATATCTCTCAGTACAGAAAAATATTTGAAAAGCTTTCATATGTAGGTATGATAAAATAACTTTCAATATAGTAGAGATACCAGGGTTTCTCTTCACCTGAAGAAAAGAAAAGAGAAAAAACACTATATCCATAATTAATGATAAAATATTGAGTTCTTTCCCCCTGAGACTGGGGATATGACAAAGCTATCTGTTCTTGCTATTCCCATTTATTTTATGTTGAAAGCACAAGTGAGTGCAACAAGAGAAGAAAATAATAATAGAACATAAAAAATGAGTGGGTGAAACTATTAGTAAGTGACATAAAGACCACTATGTAGACTTAAAAGGTCATAAAAATGAATTCAATCTACAAATTTCATTCATATTGGATATGCCAATGAATTGTAGAAAACTAAAATTTTTAAAGAACCAAAATTAATGCACTTGACAGGTATAAATGTAATAAATTATATACTAAATATATTTTCTTGCAATTTATAAAATGCTAAAAGAAACAAATAATGATTATATATATGTATATATATATGTTATATATATATACATATATATATGTTGATTTGTTATTCCAATTTGTTACTTGTTTTTCTTTGTTGAAAAACTGAAATTTACTGAGATGCCAATTGCTTCTAAAGTGATTTATATATTCAACACAATTCCAATAAAATTATAGACACATTTATTGTAAAAGTCACCAAGCATTTTCCACAATTTATATAAAATAGCCAAAGAAACCATTTTTATATCTAAGTGGAAGGCATTCATTCTACTAATTTGAGCATTTGTAACAAAGCTGTGTCATACTAGATATAGGAATAGCACAAGGAAAACAAAGAGATAAATGCACATGACTTTAACTGAAGAACTCTGGAAAGCTGAGGCAGAAGAATCATAATTTGGAAAAAATCTTGGCCAAATCAACTGACAATAAAAATGAAAAGTGAAAATAGCACAGAACCATCACCAGAAAACCCTAGCTCCTAGGGCCAAATATAGTATCCAAACTGTTTTTGTAAATAAAATTTTACTTTGCCAGAGCATATTAAAATATTTATTATATTATCTGTGGCTGCTTTCATAGGTTAAAATGATAGATTTGAGTAGCTGGAACAGTTTGTGTGGGCCTCAAATGAGGAAATGTTTGCTTTCTGGCCCTTTTACAAGAAAGCTTCCTAACTCATGCAATAGCGTGCCCAGACAGAGACAGACACATCTGTACTCAATTGATTTTTGACAAAGGTAAAAGGCTATGAAATGGAGAAAGGATAATCTTTGTAACAAATAGTGCTGAAGCAATGGAAGATTCTTATGCATAACAAAGAAACTTTGGTTTTTATGTTCTATTCAATTTTCAAAGAAAAATTCAAAATGAATCATAGACCTGAATAAAGATTGAAAATTAAGCAACTACTGAAATGGTTAACCTGAAAAATAAAATGATCATACCAAATAGCAGTAAGGATTTACAGTTACATATTTCTGGGGAAAATGTAAAATAATACAGAAATTTCAGAAAACAGTTTGTACCTTCTCATAAACCTCTATATGTATACATGTGCACTTTTATCCAGATATAAACACTTACATTTATGTGTATGTATACGCTTCCAGTAGTATTGTCTATTTTGTGAAATATAACAAAAAATCTCTGAGTATGGGTAATTTGTAAATAATGGAACTTTTGTTTTTCCCAGTGCTAAAAGCAGGATAGACCAAGACCAAGATGCTAGTAGATCCGTCTGACAAGGGTTTGGTCTCTTCCATGAAACTGTACCTTGAACTTTGCATCCTCCAAAGACCAGAAACGCTGTGTCTCACACAGCAAAGTTTGGAACAGCAATGAGATAACATTTCTCAGTGGAGTTTTACATAAAAGCACTTAGTTCTATTCACAGTGGAGATGGTTTCATGGTTTAATCTGAGGAAGGTGTTGCCTCTCATTACTACACATTGACAGATCTTGAGATTTGAAGAAAGTACATTAAAACCATAACACCTGGAAATCTTACTCCTTATTTTTCTCTCATCTTTTCCTTACAGAAATTTTCTCCATTTTCATCTCCTTTCCTTTCCTTTCCTTTCCTTTCCTTTCCTTTCCTTTCCTTTCCTTTCCTTTCCTTTCCTTTCCTTTCCTTTCCTTTCCTTTCCTTTCCTTTCCTTCTCTCTGTCTGTCTCCCTCTTTCATTTATGTTCTTTTTTATTTATTTGTTTCTCCTACTGCAGGCTTTTTCACTGAGCTACATCCCCAGATATTTTTGTTTTTATTATGAGACAGCATCTTATGAAGTTGTTAAGTTGCTCAGGTGAGGCTCAAACTTGTAGTTCTGCCTCAGCCTCCCAGAGTGCTGGGACTATAGGAATCTACCAATAAGTCCTGCTGTTTTTTATTATTCTAATTACAAAGTCATGTTAATAGAAAAATACCTTTAAAATGTTTACATTTGCTTTATTAATAATTGCTCAAACCTGAATAGCACTGATTCATCCTTCAACCAATCAATGGATCAAGTGTGGCATACCCATAGCATGGGCTACTATTCCACAGTGGAAGGAATAAACAATTAATAAGCCACAACATGAATGAATCTCAAAAACTTGAAGAAATCAAAAAAGTATAAAACAATCAAATATGTATGCTTTCATCTTAGAGAAAACATGCAATGTTTGCAAGGGATGGGGGAATGGTTTGACTTCAGTGAAGAATAAGGGATAGTTCTTTTTTTTTTTTTTTTTTTTTTTGTCTTTTTGAGACAGGGTCTCGCTATGCAGTTCATTCAGGCTGGCTTTAAGCTCACTTTGTAGCTCAGGCTGGTCTCGAACTCACAACAATCCTCCTGCCTCAGCCTCCCGAGTGCTGGGGTTACAGGCATGCGCCACCACGCCTGGCTTAAGGGATAGTTCTGATGGAAGAATTGTTCTGTATCATCATTTTCTTGCTATTTATATGAGCATATGCATTTGCTAGATCTCATACTATATTACTTTGTCTCAAGGAGCATCTCAGTTACTCTTCTCTTGTTGCTGAGAACAACAATTTGTTTAGCTCACAATTGCTGGGTGTTCCAGTCTGTACTCAGCAGCCTGCAAGGCAGAGGGGCACATGGCAGAGGGCAGCAGATCATGGTAGTGAAGGCAGCAAAACAGGAGGAGAAAAAGGGGAGAGCAGCAGCAAACAATGGCTGCAGTCTCTCTTAAGTCACACTCAGGCTTGCTGCCCCAGCCTGGGGGTAGTACTCACACCCAAAATCCTATCAGCACTCACACCCAGAATCCTAGGTGCACTCACACTTATAATCTCAGTGGGCCATGAGTTAATCACAAACTCTAGAACTCTGCTCCATGAGTGTATGAGGCTTTGGGGGGACAACTAGACAGAAGCCATAACAAGGAGTATGAATTTTTCTTTGGTATATTGCAATTTAATGAAAATTGTAAAATACTGTCATCAATCTATATGAGATATAAATTACCTAGAATATTGTTTTAGTTCTTTCTCTCCTGGTTGAAACAAAATATCCAACACCCAAAGTTAAGAACTAAAGGCATACTTAGCTCACTTTTGTGGTGGTTGGTAAGCTAGAAGCCCCAGACTGGCTCCGAGACAAGGCAGCATGGCAGAGAAGCTGGAGATGGACAGTGCATGGTACGGCAACTAGAGAGCTCAGAGCCTGCATTTTTCCATCCCTTATATTATATTGCATCCCTTCTTCTATATGTTGTTCCTTCCTGTGTATTCCATCCAGGCTACAAACCTAATTGATCAGTGCTACTTACACCCAGAGTAGAGCTTTCATTTTCCAAAGCCAGACTCATGTTAAACCAATTCAGTTCTCACACACCCTTAACCCAGGAATCACACACCCATGATGCCATCTCCCAAAGGCCCCACCTAGCAGTCCCCCAGGCTTTGAGGGGATGTCTAGACACAAACTATGACATTAATAGATAATTGCTTAATTGTGGGTCCAGACATCATGGGTGCAAAACCGCATTTTTATCCCTCTGAGTAGAGTGAACGTAGGTGAATTAACTAACTGTGTCTTAAGCTTCTCACCTCTAAATAACTGATAATTAGACTCATGCCATACGGCCTGCAAGGTGTAGCATGTAGAAGGTGATACGTCAGGGTGTAAAAGAATCTATCCATAATCAATGAGCTGGGGAAGGCTAAGAGTTTATTGATACACAGCAAGAGAGCAATGGGAAAGTCCCAAGAGGACTGAGCCATCAGGGAGAAAGAAGGGACCTTTATATTTGGTTTCAACATAAGGACAGATCTGGCAGCATCACTTTAAGAATGCTTCTGGCAGGTGTTTCTAGTCCTGTTACCTATCCTTTCCAGATCCAGAGGGAGGCGGATGTTGTAGGCAGACTGATGTTATGCCTTTCACAGGGTAAAGTGCACTTGTATTTCCAAAAACAATCTGCTTTACACACAAACAGATGGGTAAAGATTAACTAGGGGATGAAATGGTACTTTTTAAGGCATGTCCAGCATTAGAACATGTAGTGCTCTTGCACCATAGCTTGTGAGTAATAAGTCAGTGTTCTACTCTAGGGATCACATAGTTGCAACATGACCTTTACAAAATGTGGTAAAATAACTAGGACTCTCCCACATACAACTACCCTAACAACCCTGAGAAGTCTCATGAGAGCACTGCAATTGATCTTTAAATACTTCATGCTGAGAAGGGTGAGGAGGGGCCCTGGGATTGGTTTTGCTGAAAGGAATTGTTCAGGTTGTCTGTTAAAATGGGTGGCCATGGATTTCTGGGTGAGAATAGGACTATCTAATATTATGTCTGCATCTTGTACTATGAATAACCATTACGAAGACAACAATATGCAATGTATTAATTATTGAAACTGTCCCACTAATTGGTTTTGAAACTGTCTCATTTCTATTTGTTTCTCAATCAAATTACTAAAAAAGGTGAATAGCATTTCATAAGAATAAAAGGAATAGCTGTGGGATAAGTGGAGGCTAACGAAAAACTGGCTCAGCCTACACAACACAAACTGAAGCGGACGGTTAAATGAGATAACGCCAAGGGAAGTGACATCTGACAAGGAAAACATACTCAGTTCATGCTTGTTGTTTGTGTCAGCAGCAGGATGCAGGCTATGTGTCACATCAACTGTTAAGTGCAGTGATGATCTATGTTCTCACTTCACCTCTTCCATATTGATTTCACATACCTACCAGTTGTCAAGCACTGCCAGAGACCAAATGCACATTACTTGCTCTTGAAAAGCTTATAATCTTGTTGAAAAGTTGTGCTAGGCATGTGAAAATGTTAATTAACCAAGGCCTCCTATAAGCTGCAGCCTACAGTGCAATTGCTGTTACAGGGAGGAATTTCACTAAATTTGCAGAGAAAGAGAAAAGGGCTGCTATCTCTGAAGCATCTGTCTTCAAACATGGTATCAACAAATTGTTGAGATAAACATGGAGAGCGGATCACAAAGTGCTTGCATGCTAAAGGTGGGAGGCAGAATAACAGAGCAAAACTTAAGTCCTGCAGGAGATTAGGGAAATAAATATTGACACAATATTCTGTATGTTTAAGTGTTAAAAACGCTGTGTGGATATTGAGTTGAAAAGGGGGAAGGAAAAACTTAAGGCAAAGCTTAAATTGCTGGTGGAATTCTTCTAGACCAACAGGATCTTAAATGGATCTAAAAGGGAGAAATATTTTTGCTATCAGAACAAAAGAATGAAAAGTTGTGAACTATTTACCAAAGGGAATTTATGAATCCCCAAGAACACTAGAAAATATAGTGTGTTATTGTGTCTGTGGTATCATGTGGATAGAAATTATTTTACCCTAGTGCTTTGTTTCCATTGTTTTGAAAACAGAAAGGCTCTAAAGAAATTTGAGAAAACATTCTGCCCTCCTCCATGCACCAGCATTCCAAAAGCATCTGTCTCAAAGTAGTGCCTGGGCCCTGTGATGATTACAACCCAGTCTTGTCCAACGGTTTCCCACATAGTTTCTTGCAAGCAATTAAATAGTTCTTCCCACTGATTCATACAGATCCCTCTGGCTCCCTGTGTTGAGGCCAGACTCAAATGGCTTCACACTGTCTAACATTATGGTCACCTCCCACACTGTCGCAGAGTAGTCCTTCCAGTGGGCAGAAAAAAGACTGGAATCCAGATCATTCTAAATAGTGTCTGTAACCCACAGCGCAGATAATTCAGATACTAAACACCCATGGCTGTGTGTGCTCTGGGGCTTGGGGAAAGGACTCTGTGGTTGAATCTTACGTGCATATTAAGACATCATGCATGGATATTTATCCAGGAACAATGTTAATTGTCTACAGAGAGTAAAAATAGAATCTGGCTTATTGCAGTTACAGAAATGTCTGTAATTACAAAAACATGTGTTCTTTCCAAGGAACAGGTTGTTGTTATTGTTCCTAGGATGATTTCATGCTTTAGTTTCATTCCCCCATCACCCCACTAAGCCCTGGTAAAGAAAGCAGGACTTGTACTTCACCCCTCTGGGTCTTTGAACATGGTGGAAGAACTGGATTACACTGGATTATGTAAGAAGTTTTACTTTTCAGCTCCAGGTTTGCTGGCTCTGAAGCGCTGGGGCTGGAAATGCACAGTTGGGTGCTCAGCAAAGAATCCTCAGGAGCCCTTTGAATTCCCATCCAGCTCGCAAGCAGTTAATTGACGGTGGTAGGAAAACATCAAGGTGCATAACTAACTCCAAGAAGCAATTGTTTCAACAGAACCTACCCCAATATCAAGTAGATCTGGACATTTCACTTATGAGTATATGTTCAAGTGGCATCTACTTCAGTATAAATGCTTCAAACTTATCATTCTTAATAGCTGAGTAATACTCCATTATATAGAAATACCACATCTTTTTCACCCATTCATCATGTGATGGACATCTTGGTTTCCAAGATTTTGCTATCACACATTGCGCTGCTATAAACATAGGTACACATATACCTCTATGATACAATGTATCCAGATCCTTTGGGAAAATTCCCAGTAGGGGGATAGCCATCTTGAATGGGATTTCTAGTCCTACTCTTTTAAGGGGTCTCCACACTGACCTCCACAATGGTTGTACCAGTCTACATTCCCACCAGCAGTGGAGAAGTGTTCCCTTTTCCCCACAACCTCTCCAACATTTGTTGTTGGTTGAGAGAATGAAAATTGAATGTGAACCAGAGGAGCAAGATCTCAAGCTCCTGAGGGTTGAAGGAAGAGATTCCCCAACTCTTTTCAGGCTCCTCTTCTGAGCCATTGGAGGCCTACTGCTCTATGTCTGTGCTGGTGCCCTCGGTGGGGAAACTTCAAGTCAGGTACTTAAGATTCCACAAAAGCACAGAGATGCTGCAATCTTGGCTTGCTGTCCTGCACATAATTAGATGCACATACTTCTTTCTAAATTGTTTTTATTTTAAAGAGAGAGAAAAAAATAAAAATGATACAGAATTTCAGACACATACTTCTATTTTGCACACGGTTGATGTATTTCAGTTGAATGATCTGATTAACACAATGTGCTCTTAGGAAAATGAAAACTCCAATTTTTCAGTTTCTAGCACTCTCTACTAAGGACTAACTTCTTTCAAGGTGCTGTTCATGCAGATGTGAACACAGTGGCCATGAGTGTCATCATTTCTACCTGAATGTGAGTGAAAATCTGGGAACAAAGCTGTGCATTGTGTTTTTGGAGCCAATTGGCCGGTTTGAAGTTTTGGGGGGGGTCACCTTTAACTGACACCTGAGAGAAAACAACAAAATAGCATTCAGCCTTCTGAGCAAACAAAAGTAAATTTTCCTCTTTAAAAAGTCTCTTTTTTGTTTTTGAAGAAAAAAAAATACCCTACAAAATGCACATTACTTTTGAAAATACAAGTATGAAATTCAAAGTAATTCGTCTCAAAAAAGAAAAGAACTAATTATTTAGATCTGTCTCATTGTTGATTTAACCTAAATGCTTTCTCTGTCCCCTAACAACATTGTGAATGGAATACTGCAAGAAGATTGGACACACCAGGAAAATTGTCCATAAAATAAGGCTTTGATCTCTGCAGTCCGATGATTTTCACAAGGAAATAAAAGGAAAAATTCTTGGAAGATGTATTGAACAAACAGAAACTATATCTTAAAATAAGAAAATATTTTTAAAACCAATTTGGTTGCCCAACTCCAAACTTTTAAATCATCATTACATTTCCTCATAGTGTGTGTGTGTGTTAAGGATTTGAGCACAAAACATGCAATTACTTTACATAAATACACACGTGTATACATATACATGCATTTATTCAATGAACTTAATTCTTTCTACAATTCCATGATTCTGGTCACAAACTAAATTGGACAAGAACCAAATCAAATTTCTCCATAAAGTCAACATTAAAACCTTAACTTTGATTCTATGCACATATCTTAGCAAAGAAATCCAAGAGTGCAGAAAAACAAACCAAATGTTCTCAAGTCAGGCTCTTTTCAGAATCTGTAATGACTATAAACCACTCTCTCAATCAAGAAATCAGCTAGCAAAGGGATGTTACTGGGCAGAAATGCACCCTTGGGAACCTTGGCTTCTGCGCCACCATTTGGATCTCTGATTCTGAACCTTCCTGATAAATGGAAGGCACCCTGAGAAGTGCAGGGCTAGGGTACATTTTGACCTGACATTGGCTTGTGTCTGCTTCCCTGTTCTGTGAAGGAGTCAGAAATCAGCTACACCCTGCAGTCAGGACACAGCCTGGCCTCTCAGCCCATAGTAATACACACGTGTATTGGGGAGGCCTTCCAGGGCCTGAGGATCTTAGTGCAAATGGCAGCTCCATCACGGGCTGCAGTTCTGATCTTCAATTCTTCAGCTGTTATGGGAGTAATAGTTGTTGTTTTTCACGTATTGGCTCCATTCTTTTAACTTCTCAAAACATGGCCCTCATACCAGTGTTTTCTCACCAGTATTATATTGCTTTGGTGTGGCCAAATTTTATGGTTGCAGAAAGCATTAGCAAGCCAAGCCAAAAAACACTCTGACTTTGATTTAATATGAAACCGAACATTGCATTTCCAACTATTTCCATCATTATAGTAATTATTTGGCTTCTTTCTGTTTCCATGAAGACTGTAGAATACTTTTCTTTATTCTTTTCAGAAAAGCAGTTTAGTAATAATAATCATAATAATTACTAATAAATAGTCTCCAAATTCAAACACTTTTGTTGATATTGTATCTTCACATGCCACTGTGCTGTTAAATTTTTAATACAGAAGCGCTGAATTATTTTACCTAATGAAGTTGCTGAATTATTTGATATGTCCACACAACTCAGGTTTCTCTTTTATAGGTTTTTCCTAATCTCTACAGCAGTCAAACTATATTTTCTCCACAAATATTTTAGATTTC